>REGM01000158.1:43543-125569 GCA_004194415.1 Aurelia aurita | reverse complement strand
AAGACAAACGGTTATGAAACATATTTTACTTGCTTCAATCAATTGAACTTCTTTGTCTTCTTTGCAACAAAAAACCTTGGCTATAGACTGCCTATTTCTCGTAATATTGCAAAAAATCATACATTTTTGAACCAAGTTACAAACTGAAGACAAACATCATGTCTTAAAATGCTAAAATTTCAATGTAACAAAACTAATAAGTCCATGGCTCAGGCCTGTCCGAACGAAATTCATATTGGGGGGCTGAAAGCAAATGCGAGCGGAGCGAGGAAAATTTGTTGCGACCACACCCTTTAGATCGTTGGAAAACGCCCCTATTATGAAGAAGTTGCCATCTTAAAGGAGCAAAGGATCGCGACTATCGGAAGGCTTTCCCGGGAAATTTTGAAAATAGGACCTCAAAATCACTTAGAAATAGACTGTTTTTTTAATTTTATGAAATAGAAACGTGATAGCTTGATAGCTTGATAACTCTGATAACTTCCTCTAGTATAAATAAGTATAAATCTTCATTTCCATAAGCTTGACTTTATAACAGCCTTCTTCACTAAAAAGTAGCAAAGTTCAGCAAATTACTGGGGGGCTGAAGCCCCCCTAGTCCCCCGCTTCCGACAGGCCTGTCAGTCTAAGTAAGAGTAAATTGGTACATGATGAATATTAGTTCTTGAACCCTACTATACATTCAAATGGCTTCTTCGTAGTCCAAAACAAGATTTGTGACCAGCAGGAGCAAAGCTAAAGAAAATTATTGGGGGGGGGTGCAGACCCCCAATTTGCCGAAAAAAAAGTTCCTCGCAGGGGCGGATCCAGCCTGAAGTTGAACAGGATGGCCCGAACTGCAGATCCAGCCCGAACCAACAGAGAGGACACCAAACATGAGAAGTCTTTGGAAGTCTGGCGTGGAAACTTACTAAATAACGCCCGAATTTTATGCTTTTTGCCACATTCTGATGGAAACAGTTTAAAAAAGTGCGTTAGTGCAGGCCCGTAGGAGTATTTTAGTGATTAGGTGGACATCGTCTCACGCCGAAAGGGGCAAAAAAAGTGGGGGCCTGGGGGCGCAGCCCCCAGAAAACTTTTTAAGGCCACGCCCTTTACTTTGGCTTAGAACGTCTCTCCTGACTCCATGTTGACCATTGCTAAAATGTAAAGTTAAAGAACGTTTGTAGGGAAGTATCTATAAATCAGCACCTACAGGAAAATATTTGAGGGTACTCCAGTTACTTTGGCTTAGAATGCATCTCACGACCCCATGTTTGCGACTAGCAAAATGGAAATTGAAACGATTTTGTAGGGACTTAGGAAAATTTTTAAGGTGCAAACTCTTTACTTTGGTTTAGAAGGCCTCTTTCGATCTAAAATATGTAAAATATTGTCATTATTGAAATGGAAACTCGGAAATTTTGAAGAATTCGTACGACACCAAATCTATAAGTTCTTGATTTGCCAACAGACGTTATCAATTTGCTGACAAACTAAAAGTTGGGGGGGGTGCCACACCCCCCGCACCCCCCTTTGGCTACGCCCCTGGTGAGTGGTGACCAGGTTAATGTGCTCCACTAAAGCATAGATTATAAAGATGTTCAGAATTTTGGACAAGATGAATGAAGTACGTCGATATAAAATACAACATAATTTACCCTTATCAAGTAGCTTGCTCAACTGCCGTTGCTAATAATAATTTATATTTCTTTGATTATGCAATAAATCTTCTACAAAAAGTTTGGCTCCTAAAACAAAGGTCATGCTCTCAAGGCCTAGACTATACTAAAGAATTTTGATTCTGAGTGGCTCCAAACCGGTTAACCATACGCCAAACCACTCTAGTTTTTACGCCAAGAGTACGCCAAACACCAATCTTATGGCAAAAGTACGCCGGCGCACCAAAATCAGAGATAGCGGTGCGCCACAGATCTGTGGCGTGACGTACGCCGATTCCAGTCTGGCTCTCATCCAACAATGTAGTAACACATTGTCGTAAAAGTATCGTAGATGAACTGGACCGGTGGTGTTATGTCTTGCATTCTCTTGTGCTTTGTGCGAATTGTGCCCTATTAATATACAGTATAGTGGTAACTTGAAATTTATTATCTTGAGTAACAAATTAGATAGAATCGCGAAGTTTCTGGGAGTTACACCAGGAAAGTTTCAATGTCTTTCGATAATGGGCCTAAACAACAAAGCATAATCTAGCTCATGTCGGTTTCTTATTGTTTCAGTTGGTGATTCCCCAACACGTGGGAGTGCAGTGTTGACACAAGAGAGTGGCCAGACGGGGGTGTACGAGCATCAGCAAAACTCTACCAGTTGATAAATCGAGATGAAATTGAAAAGAAAATATGATTTTTTCGTCCTGTAAAGATATCCTCTTATCGAACTCAACTTTTAGATCACTAGAAAATTACAAAATCGAGTACTGGAAAAATATTTTATTTCGTCTAAAGCTTTTTCATTTCGCCAGAAGCATACTTCCCCTGGTTTGCTGTATCTACTTTTTTTCTTGGTACTTCTTGAGTACTGTATAAACACAGCCGTCGTTTCATAAAACTGGCTATAAAATGTTCACAAAGACAGGGAAAATCCCCCACAGATTAATAGAACGGTAATTTGACAAACCTTTTAAGAAACTGTTAAGAAACTTCCAGTACTCACAATCTTATCATTAAGAAATTTTTTTTACTGCGCCAATTTCTTTGTTCCTTATATTTGTTCCTTATAGAAAAACATATTTACGTCAGCAACTTCTTCTTACTGGGGATGTCTTCTTCTCAAGGAAAATTTCACCACACCGTACAAACGGCCGTGGAGAAGTCACTCCAAAGATGTACCATTTTCGTCGTTTTCGTATTTTAAAATATTTCCGATGTTCAGGATATTTTCTTAACTCTTTGAAACAAATGAAACATTGGTGAAGGTATTTTATGGATTTCCAGGCAACAAGTGAAAATTATCTTAAACGAATTTGTTCCTGTAGTCAAATTTATTACATTTTTAATGATCTGAGAGTTGATTTTAAAGAGTTTCTTATAGAATAATACGTGCACTTTGTTATCCTTTGCTTTTGCCAACGAACAGGTAAGAGTAGAGAGAAATTGTATCATTGTGCATTTTGACGAATGTAACAATACATTCTCAATTATTCAAACAAAAATTCTTGGAAGAAATAGATTCATCACAATAAGCTTAAACACAAGATTAAAGATAGAATAAATGATTAATAAATGATTACAGAATACGGTATGCTTTAAATGGCATATCTAACATGCGATACACATTTTTTTATTGGAAACTAAGCACCGGCACCACTAGAATACATGAAAAAGAAATAGTTGCGTTTATTAAGATTTTGCCAATTATTAAGAATTTGCCAAATATGTTCACTTTTACGCTGTTTGTAAACCTTTTTCGCAGAGCTTTTCTTCTTCTATAATCCTTGTAAGCCAACAATCCAAGAAATGGTTTAAGCCAAAAACAATTGCATAATTTTGAATAGAATTTGAATTCTTTCGTGGCTTGAAATCTGGGACAAAACCTCAATTCACCCAGAAAAGTAGTTAAAGTTATTCTTCCACGACCTATAAAGAACTGACAATCCAAAATGCAAACCATATCTATATGTTCTGCCCGACCGGTGCATCATTTCATGTGTTATTTTCTATTTTCTAATTTGTTACACTCAAACGAAAATAACTTTATTTACTGATCAACATTATATTCTAATTACGTTACAAAAACTAACAGTCTAACACAAGATATAAACTCAAGGCTCAGTCTAGTGAAAACATGGCAAACGCAGTGTCGAGTACCTTTCTAAAGTCTCGTCTGGTCAAACTTTTACTTTCAAGATATTGATTGATATGGGCATGGGCGTTGAGAAACGCGGTAGTTATTCCTACAAAGTTCTTTCCCTTATGCCCGTGAAGGTTACTCAAATCAGAACACAGGGAAACAAGGAAAACCAGGCACAACAACAACAACCTTCATAGGCATAGGGACACAGAGAGGAATGGACATAGGGACACAGAAAGGAAAAAATTAGTAGGAATAACTACCGCGTTTTTTAACGCTCATGATATGGGTGAGAGGAGGCGGGGTCCGAAATACAAAATCACTATCGAACTGTGATTTTCCTAGCCTCGTGTCAACCTTTTATATTACATATTCCCTTGGCTCATTCCTAAGCAGTACTGCAATAAGCTCAGCTCTAGGGGGGGGGGGCCTTTTCCACTCCTTATTTCTCCTGGGATCAGTAAATTCATTTGACTTTACGACATGATATCCTTTTTGCAAATTCTTTATGAGGCTTTTACCACGGGGTTTACATTATAATTAAAAAATATTACGACGGGGTCTGTATTCTTCTTTAAATTTACAATAGAATTTAAGGTAGGGTATTCTCTGAACAGCTTTGTTAACCACCTGGTATGGTATATTTTAGTTGGGGGGGCACACCCCCAATGCTTCTTCCATAGCGTCTTCCATAGGAATGCGTCTTCCATAGGAATGCGTCTTCCATAGAAATACTGTGGTCTATAGTATTTGCCCTATCGGCTTTTGGGTTAACATGGGTAAATTGGTTGATTGGCGTAAAATGGGCAATGCTGAACGACTGAAAATGGTTAATCGTAAACTGTTGTATCATCCTCTTAAATGTGGCCCAGGGTTTCGATGAAAATCATTGACATTTAATGCTTTACCTATCTTATTCCCCAAGCTTACACATATTACTCTTGTGGACCATACCTTCTTAGAAATACCACAGAATAATATTAGACAAAGCCTCAATCTGACGAAATGTTTCGAAAGAAGCCGTTTTCGTCCATTGTCAATACAGTTTCTTTCTAAGCCAGAAGCGAAAAAAAATTACTTGTGGTAAGAAATAGTCCAGTCTTTAAATTCTATGCGTGTCCATATCCACAGTTCCAGTTTCCAAATTGATCCAATGCGTCTTCTTTGTTCCAAACAATAACAAAAACAAATGAACTCTCGCGACAGCCAACATGTTTCATCGAACTTTACTCGTTTGACTTGACAAGGGCATATGCAGCCACCAAATATCACACTGGAACCAGTTTCACTTTCCTGTTGAAACAAATTTGGATAAAATGCTTTTTACATTCCATAGGCATATTTGAGATATCTGCAGAAAAAATCCCCGAGGGTGCATAACATGTTGAGGGTACGGGTATGTGCCGCCCATATGAGTGGGTTTTTGAGTCATTTTTCGGTAGATTTTCGGTAGATTTGGCTGAAATCGGCAAAAAATAGTTTAAAATGGGTACTTCTCTGCCAAAATTCGTCATAAAAATGGTTACGAAGGCAAATTATGACAATTAGAAGCTTCCTAAACATGGGACGGCAGACCCATGTCCATCCACAAGTCGTGCACCCCCCCCCCGGAAATAAACCACATTGAAGTGTTCAATGCGTCCTTGGAGGCTCTTATCCCGGGAATGGAAAGCCACTAAATAAAATGTAATGAATCAAGCTTTCCTTATTCCATCCTAAGAAGCTTTAATAAAGCTTTTTACATTGGAAAGCAAACTGGAAAGAGTATCATTTACAAACATAAATTTCAATACAATCTCTGCGAAAACTCTTGGAAAATCACATATTTATGCTCATCTCCCCCCCCCCCCCCTTCCTTCTTAAAATGGTGGTTTCCTGTGCGATTAAACTGTGCTTACTATCACGACAAAGCAGCCGAAGAGCTTTTCTTTCACATCTAGTGATCAGACATGCATGCCAAAATTGTCCAGGGGAATGGGTCAGACAACAAGATTGAAGTGAAGTCTCATGCAGTGTATTTTAGATGGCTAGTAGGACGAAAAAGGTGCGAAATGAAGTGTTTCTTTAAAGTTGCTTTGGCAAGGAATGTACTAGAAAAGAAGCTGCGAAATTTATGGTGCACCGAGTTGCTTGCATATTTTTCCATGGACCATTGTCATTAAAAAAATTAAACTCAAGCGAAGCATCACAAATATCGTAACCTCTTGAATAAAACAGAAAGTACTTACCATTCATTGACCAAGTCCAAATATTGCCTTCACAACTTCATTTCTATTCCCTGTTCCTTGTTGCTCCACAACAGACACCAAGACGATTGGCACCAGAATAGCTGATATGAAATCAGAGCACGATGCACAGTAGGGCAGACCCTCTTCACAACAGTTGCTGATAGCAGCGATGGACATGTGTGGTCTTCTAGGCTTTGCCCCATTGTCCTGTTTGTCAGTTAATCTGCACAACCAGCAGTTCAGTTCATGGTCTACCAGTAGTGGCAGCATTGCATTTAAGCCGCTGAAATAATCCTGATATGCGGTCAATCGTGCACGTATTCTTTCCTTAATCATCGAGCGTTTCTTTGATTTGATGATTTCCAATTCCTCTCTGAGCCATGCAAAATGCTCTGATAATTCACCGTGACATGCTTTTTCTAATGTAATCTGATCAGAGATCACTTGTCTAGCATTAAGGACCTTTTTGTAGACAGCNATGCACAGTAGGGCAGACCCTCTTCACAACAGTTGCTGATAGCAGCGATGGACATGTGTGGTCTTCTAGGCTTGGCCCCATTGTCCTGTTTGTCAGTTAATCTGCACAACCAGCAGTTCAGTTCATGGTCTACCAGTAGTGGCAGCATTGCATTTAAGCCGCTGAAATAATCCTGATATGCGGTCAATCGTGCACGTATTCTTTCCTTAATCATCGAGCGTTTCTTTGATTTGATGATTTCCAATTCCTCTCTGAGCCATGCAAAATGCTCTGATAATTCACCGTGACATGCTTTTTCTAATGTAATCTGATCAGAGATCACTTGTCTAGCATTAAGGACCATTTTGTAGACAGCATCACATTCAGTTGACGCATCCATGTCGTTCATTAGGCTCTGATAATTGTCTGCATTTACTCCATTTAACATCGTGTCAGTCAGTAGAACTTGGCGCTTAGTATCAGTGTCCACCCACTTGTATGATTTGTACGATCTGCTGGGCAGTGCGTCTAGAAATTGGAGAAAAAGTTCTTGTACGAAAACATAGGATTTCATTTCCTTTTCTACGATGCTGTTGAAGATGTTTAATCGTTCTCTCTTTATATCGATGTTGACAGGTAGTTTGTTGCCACCGAAGATCAAATGCTTTAGAAACAGCAATGCATATGCCCCACAACTAGCCCCGTCTTTCTGTCCTTCGAAGAACTGTTCATCAGACAGCAGCTGCAGGCTCTTCACTAACCTCTCTTCCTTGCAAATAAGACAGCCAAACATATTCATATACTTCGTAAATAAATCAATAGGCTCCGCTCGTGCACTGCCACCAAGTGAATCTATGTAGGTCAAGACTCCTGTATACATGGAGAGGAACATCGCCACCCAGTGATTACCTCCTACGTTCCAAACAGTGATTGCTGCAGCCCATTGTCGTTCGCGGAGTTCTAAAGATTTCCTCTCCATTTCACGTTGATACATCGAGGCACTGTCTTTGCGTCTTCCAAGGCGAAATAGACAGTCGGTAGAGACAACAATAATGTCCTCGTGTTGGTTTGTCAGAGCTGCATTTGCTAGCAGATGCATGTATGCATCGATAACACTGCCATGCAACGGTTTTCCTTCAAGGGCTTGTTTCAAAAAGGTGATTTGAACGTCAGAAATGCTCCCGGTGATGTCATTTTCAATTGTGATTCGACTGCACCGTTCCAACTCGGCCTGCTTCTCTCCACTTATATCCTGTGTGTCAAGATAGTTGATAGCTTTTCTTGACCTGTTCCAAGAAGATTGGTACTGATTCAATTTATCAGATGGATTTCCGTTGTGCGCTCTCTTCAAGGCAATTAGGTAAGTTCCTTTCCCGAAGTACCTCTTTGACTGCCTGATTGTGGAATAGCAAGCAGTTTTCGTCAGCAATGTCGTTTTCATTTGATCCCAATGAATGAAGTCATCCCCTTGCTTCACGACCATCTGCGTTCCATAGGAGAGGAACAACGGCTCATACTGCACACTGCTGCTGTGTAACATTGGAGCTTCCACATTCATGTTGAAAAAGCCATTGTCGCCAATCAATTTTGCTGCATCTATGTTTACACATTCTATCAGCAACACATGTGGCCATTCATAAATGAGCTGTTTCATGGTAAGGGCAGAATTGCAATGGGGACAATTCAAAGGATCGGGCAGATTCAAAATGGCCTGAACTATGTTCTTCACACTGAGGTTCCCAATCTTTAACTTTCCTTTGAGAAGCTTGCTGTAGTTGTTGTTTCCACATTCGTCACATTCACCAATTGCAATGCCAGTTACCTCCAGAGTAACGAAGTCACTTGAGAAGATTTGTGTCAGCCAAAACAACAGGCTATCGAAATCTTCTTCATGCAAACGTTTTGGCATACGCTGGAACAGTTCTCTAGCTGCAATGTACAGTTTACCATGGAAACTTGTTGGTAACAACCTTCCGGAAACCAGGCGGTTAAATGTATTAGTCAGGTAGTTGAAAGGATGCTGCTTATTGCTTTTTAATTGGAGGCTCAGACACGCGAGCAAGATGGGTGCACATCGATTCATGACTTCGTCAACGAGATCCACTCTTTCGTATATTAATATATAGCTGTCTGTCATGATGTCATGCAGCAATCTGGGGTCTATGACTTTTGCTGATACTTCTTCGTCATTGAGCAAAATGACACTGGTACGATTTATTACCAAAAATGTTGTGTAGTGGCCAACATGCGGTGTGTTGCCATGATGCATCACGATTGCTCGAAGCTTGAACTGGGTTGAAATGCTTTCCTCTTGCAGTACTATGTTGGAAGATTTTGTGCTGTCATATTTTGAGTGCTTGTTTACATCTAGGAGATAGGTGGGATAGATGCTTGTACCTCTCTTTGTCTGCTCCAAGGTAAGGTTATCAAATCTATACCTTCCAAGGCTTATCACGAGCTTTGAGGGCATGCTTTGGAGCACCATCCCGAAGCCTTTCCTTTCAACCCTTCCACACTTGCACTCTAATCCAGCATCTTCTACCACCTCTCGATCAGCAAAGAAATCATCCACTAGGCTCTGAACCGAAAGAACTTCATCCAAAACATCTTCCCATGACAGGAGGAGCATACTCTGCAACGTATTGCAATTTTCCCGTGAGATTTGTCCGCAAACATAGCAAGTTGATATCTGGTCATATTTGATTTGAAAGGCAGATTCGGAAGTGGTTGCTATGTCGTCAATCAAAGTGTGGAGAAAAGCTTGACCATCATTTTGGCGACCGTATGGGAACTCTTCAGATTTACGTTGCTCCGTCAGCCGTAGAGCGGTAGTGAGTCGATCGCCACCTATCGTTTTCACATCTTCCAAGTTTACAAGCGACTCAATGATGCTTAAACAGACGTGCCTCATTGTGCCAGGTTCAGAACGTGCCTTTACTACCTGCTGCTGAATTCCAGTTGTAGAAGAAAGAGCTTGAAGTCCTGCATTGAACCAACAGTTGTTATGCCTGTTCGATATTCCCTTCATCATTGTAGCCAAGGACTGACACAGATCAGTTGTATCTTCTACTTCTTCGCTTGCACATATTGCTGGATAACTAATGCTAAAACGAAAACCAGTAATGTTGTCTTTTGTCATTGAGATATCTGCCTGATTTAAAGAAACGCAATGAATATTTTCGACATTATCATCTTCAAAATAGGCAGATGAATATTGCTGCTCGTCGCTGGCCTTTCGTGAAACGCTTCTCTGCTTTTTTTTCTGGAATTCTTGCTTTTCATTTGACACCGTTACTGACTCCTTTTCCCTTTCTTCAGCATTCCCTTTTTGACTTGACTTTTTGGGTGCCGTGTTCCTAGCTTCGTTTGACGTTTTAAGCTTGATTGGATCTTGTCGTTTGGGAGGACCTTGGTAGTAACCGACATTAGACTTAGGATTAGGAGCTCCTTTTCTCTGCTTGTTCCAGTTCTCTTCTATGATTCTTTTCTTGATTTTCTTTCTCTTGCTTGGTTGTTTCGTACCCTTTCTGTATTCATCTGCGAATGTCAGCTGCAAACCAGCCATGTCCATATGAATTTCCCGAAAGAAGTCATCGATTCTGATTTCCCGCGAAGTATTAATTTGCAAATCATACAAGACACCCATGCGACGCTCCGATCCACAGATCGTCCTGTTGTCAGCCAAGAATGTCCTGTAACGGTCGGCAAGTGACGTGGCAGTCAGCACCCGCTTTCTGTGGTATTCTTGGTAGGATTTGCTTGTACCATGTCGTGACAAGTCATTTAGCATGATTGCAGACCAGAGAGGGGCAGTAGGCATCAGATTTTTGCATATGTCTTTGATGAAATCTGGCTTGAAAAAAGAATTTGGTATTTTGTCCTCAGATTCTCTCTCTCTGTCTATGCATGTAGCAACCATCTTCTGGCAAACTGCATCAAATATGCGACGAAATGGTGACTGAGAAGAACTGTTCAACAATTCCTCTTCCGTACCAGCTCTATCTTTAACATCGACTTCGTCGCATTCAAGTTTGGTCAGATCTATTTTGACATCATGGGCATTTAGTCTAGCTTTAAACTGATTAATGCATTCGTTTAGGTGTTCTATGTCTTTTTCTAACGCTGGGGACTTGCTTCTAGAAAGAACGATTCTTGCCAAAAGTGCGAATACATCGACAAGATCTTGAACGCTTTCAGAATTCATCATCAAACTGCATGTCCACATTCCAAACTTTACGCCGTCTCTGTTTGTGAAATGCTTCTTGGCAGTCTTTTTTACATCCCTCATGAAATGAAATGCACATGCATGGACATTCATCTTCATCAGCTCTTCCAAAGTTGCTTGACCATGTGTTATACGCCAGGCACGTTTTAAGTAATCCAACAAGCTCTCTTTGTTGATCACATCAAGTGATGCCAAGATTAGCACTAAAGCTCTGTCACTGTTGAACTGCACTGGCCTGCATAGATTGTTACTACCATATATCATCTTTTCATGGTGTCGAAATGTAGCCAGCCAGTTTGTAACAACTGGCTGTGTGTGTGTGTCACTAACCATGATGCTCAGTGGAGTACTGATCTTGTTCGATTTTGGGTGCCTTGCAGTTAACTCGTAGTACAGGAGCTTCTTCTTGGATATTTGAGATTTGACAATCTTGCCAGTTGCATCCCATGAAATGATGTCATGAGGTGCAAGGTCATGAAAGAGGCGGATCGCTGACCTGTTCCAATACATCACATTCAATGGTGTAATCGATATCTGCATCCTGGTTTCTTCTCTTTATCGCCACTCATAAGCTCCACGGCTAGTTTTCTGAGGCTCTCTACTTCTTCTTTGTCGTGCCTACCAGCAGTCCTACCTTCGTAAGCGATTTGCCGAAATACTTGGGTATCTCTTCCAACTGAAGTTCTCTCACCGGCAGCTATTGAAGCCTTGGGCAATTTGGCTATCCGACGTAGGCGGGTCTTAAAGGCTTTCTCACCACTGCTAGAGAGCTCTTCTTTTAAGTTGTCACGCAGAGTTCCAGATATTGGTCTTGCACATAGATCTTCGAAGAGGTGACTTACTCTGGTAGCGTTGAAAAATATACGTCCCTTCAATTCACCATTCAATGTTAAACTAACATTCTTTACATTGCATTCTTCGTGCTTGCAGTATCCATATGCACGGAATATGGTTTTGTTTGGATCTCCAACTCCTATACCTACATAGTGTCCCCTGAACATAATCGTGCAGTATGGATTGTGCCCCCGGATGATTGAGGAGAAAAATGTGCACCAATCTGTCGTTTTCAGATATCGTTTGCCTTCAACTTTGCCTTTCATCAGACGTACCCAGTCATCATGGGTAACTGTGAACTCTACCTCTTTTTGTATTTCTTGCTGAAAAACTTGTCTTGGGAGACTGCATTTGCTTAGATCTTCAAGGGTTCCATGCATCATTGGCACGTGTTTTTCTGATTTTGTACCAAGCCCTTGCTCCTTTTTATTTTTGTCGGGTATTCTTGAAGGACCTCTTGATTTTGCTTCTATTTCGTCATTTTCACCAATTTCCTCCTTGGTCCGGTTTGTTGATTTATTCTCTCCATAGACTGTATCATCTCTTGCATCCATTCTGGCATGCTGAGACGACTTTGGTAACTTGCGTTCATTTGTAATCCCATCGTCAGGTATGTTTACGTTGCTTCGTTCTTCATATCCAACTCTACATATTGTCTCCATTACCGCATCTAAATCGATTTCTTCTTCACTCTCATCCGTTTCTCCACTGTCACCGTCCATCTTTGCGTTTCTTGTTTCTTTATCAACAGGCTGTGCCTCTTTTGGATGTTTGGATTTTCGTTCTTTTTCATGGCCTTCTCCAGGTATTTGTCCTCCTTCGGGCATCTCTCTTTTGTTTCGTCTCCGGTTTGCTTCCATTACCGCATCTAAATCGATTGCTTCTTCACTCTCATCCGTTTCTCCACTGTCACCGTCCATCTTCGCGTTTCTTGTTTCTTTATCAACAGGCTGTGCCTCTTTTGGAAGTTTGGATTTTCGTTCGTTTCCATGGCCTTCTCCAGGTATCTGTCCTTCTTTGGTTATCTCTCTTTTTTTTCGTCTCCAGTTTGCCCCCATTTCCTCATAGACATCGATTTCTTCTTCACTCTCATCCGTTTCTCCACACTCACCGTCCATCTTCGCGTTTCTTGTTTCTTTATCAACAGGCTGTGCCTCTTTTGGAAGTTTGGATTTTCGTTCGTTTCCATGGCCTTCTCCAGGTATCTGTCCTTCTTTGGTTATCTCTCTTTTTTTTCGTCTCCAGTTTGCCCCCATTTCCTCATAGACATCGATTTCTTCTTCACTCTCATCCGTTTCTCCACACTCACCGTCCATCTTCGCGTTTCTTGTTTCTTTATCAACAGGCTGTGCCTCTTTTGGAAGTTTGGATTTTCGTTCGTTTCCATGGCCTTCTCCAGGTATCTGTCCTTCTTTGGTTATCTCTCTTTTTTTTCGTCTCCAGTTTGCCCCCATTTCCTCATCGACATCGATTTCTTCTTCACTCTCATCCGTTTCTCCACACTCACCGTCCATCTTCGCGTCTCTTGTTTCTTTATCAACAGGCTGTGCATTCCTGTCATCATCTCTGTCGTCATCTCCCTCATTCAGCTCTTGCAAATTTTCTTCATTCTGGCTATCTTCACTATCGTAAAATACTTTATTACTTGCAGACCTCGCCAAGTTCTTCTCTTTGTTGATGTTTATTGGTATCTTTATCTTCTTATTCTGTCTCCAGTATTCAAAACGAACTGACTGCACACTGCAGTTTTTTTGAGCACAATGGAATGTCACCTTCCTGGCCATTCTGGAGTCCTTCAGCATATCCATTACGGATTTTTCAGTGCCAATGCAAGGTAGATGGTACCAGCTTGGGCAGTTGCTGCACTTGATCCACCGATACCCTTCGTCCTCGTCATTCTCGGTCAAATTACACAGGCCACATTTGTATTCATGGTCTAGTCGTTGTCTTTTAGGGAATGCTTCGTCGAAACTAAGAAAATCAGAAGGCAGTTCCTTTGCAGCTCTTAATCTGCGAGAGCTGCGCGTTATTTCACCGGACCGGACGTGGACCGGAGAGCCACAACTGGCAGTTTCAGTATCATTGTCGTGGACCGGAGAGCCACGACTGGCAGTTTCAGTATCATTGTCGTGGACCGGAGATCTACCACTAGCATTGTCAGTATCATTGTCGTGGACCGGAGATCTACCACTAGCATTGTCAGTATCATTGTCGTGGACCGGAGATCTACCACTAGCATTGTCAGTATCATTGTCGTGGACCGGAGATCTACCACTAGCATTGTCAGTATCATTGTCATGGACCGGAGAGCCATCACTGGCATTTTCAGTATCATTGTCATGGACCGGAGAGCCACCACTGGCATTTTCAGTGTCATTTTCGTGGACGGGAGATCTACCACCTGTAAGTTCAGAAATGTCATGTGTGGATGTATATGCAGAAGTTAGCAATGTGCCTACACTTTCCTGTATGTTAGCCCTATTTTGTTGCCATACGGAATGCAGATATTTTCGATGAGATTTGGTTTTAGTAAAACCAGCAGATTCGGCTATTTCTTTCCAGAAATCTCCGCGGCAGCTTTTCTTAGAAATATCCTTTAACTCCTCACCCGATTGTAATAAATAGGTTGCAATTGCATGCGCTAAGGCAGAGTACTTTTGTGTGTCAACAGTTTTTCCTCGTTTTGAACCGCTTTTGATGTTGTTTGAGTCGCTGCCCTCGCCGATGTCAGCGTCGGCATTATCGTCCGAGTCTTGATTCATGATGAACCCATGGGTAGCCTTTTGCTGCTATTTACCTTTGAATAAATCAATGTAATGTTGTCATGCCACCTATAGCTATAAGATTTATCGCCTTTTGACTAGAGAAAGGAAAGAGAACCACTATCACTCGAGTGATTCAGTTATTTTGGTTAAATTTCTCCGAGAAACTGGTGGTCCAAAATCTGAATTTTGGGGACAATGCTATTAATGTGTTCCTTTTCATTAAAGCGCACAAATACTCAAAAACTCATTTATTGTTTCCTAGTTGGGGGACATGCATAATAAACATGATAAAAGCCAATAATGTACTCCCAAAATCTTTTTAGCCCAAAATTGGTTTTGGCCATAGAACTGCAATTTTCTTGCAAAATACTGCAAACTAGGCATCAATCGAAAGAGCTTTGCCATTGAAACTTGAATCTAGCAAGGGTTATGAAATTTGTGTGAGTTAAGGGGGGCTTCCTTCCTTGGGAATTTAGCAGCGTTTTTGTTTCAACTATCACAGTAAAGATAAGGGAGCACCCCCCCCCCCTCAGTTTTTGGACTGAGCATGCATTCAAAATCATTCAGAAAAATCTATAATCTAAAAGAATTGAAATTCATTTAAAGATACAAAAAGCTGTTCAAACTTTACTTTTAATATTCGCGTTAATGAAATATGCAAACTTCAGAACTACATAAAAGTGAAAACAACGCAAAGGGGGGGGGGGGCGTGGTGGTTTATTTTCCTACGTTCATTAATTTTCAAATCCTGTTTTTTTTCCGAACGTACCTTTCAATCGCTTGCGCATTTCCTTCATGAAGGTGAAAATTGGTTTCGTAGATCGTTAAAATGCATCGTTAAAATGCTTATTATTCAAATAAAGCGTTGCTATTGAAACCTTTTAAAACTTTGGACGACCTGTGCTTGACTCGCTTCATAACATTTAGGCCTACTGTTTTAGTCTTGAGATGGTCTTTGCATTCGGAACTCAGAACTCCAATAACTTTCAATCTACAGTGAAAATCCAACTATTAACATCTAAGTTAGCCCTTGTGAACTGTGACAGTCGATACCACGAATTCCAATCGCTTGTCAATACGGCGCTAAGTTCAAACAAACGTGAGTACTTTTTTGGGACACCCTGTATTTCATAAATTTTTCACGTGACCTACACATTGCCTTATTTCGATACTCGTAGGAAATATTGAAAACATCTTGAGAAATAATGTATTAACACACAATGACGAGCAGTAGTGCAAGAATCAACAAGATAAGCGTTAATTTCAAATCCTCCAAAAATTCTGAAATCTAATGTCATTAAAGTGAATAAATGGCATGGTCTATAAATTGGACAAAGGAAAAAAACACGCATTCTTTAATTTACCAACCGACCACGTTTCAAAAAGACGTTGGTAACGTGATCTGTGTCTACCATTTTGAGAAAATTTCAGTTTTTAATTGGCCTTTTAAATCTTAGGAAAAGTCACAAAACCTCGGCTCTCTATCTTTCGAAATGAAATATTTTGAAGTTAATCGCAAACATTTCTTCGGACAAAAATCCCAAAAAGTTAGGAGCCTTGCATTAATCAAAGTATTGCTCTCCATAGACCCGAGGGGAGTTNACTTTCACTACAAGCATTTGGCCCAATATTAAGAAGCCCGACTACAAAGCACAGAGCCAAGTTTCTTATAAACAGAATGGAGCCCCCCCCCATATTTGTATGTGAAGCGTCTTTTGGCTAATTTACGGGCATGATTTCGTGATTGCGTGACTTCGTGCTTTTAATATTGTTGGTTCGCGAATTCGTGATCAGAAATTCCTTCGTGGAGCGTCATTTGTTAAAAATTTTGGTCGTTATTTCGTGAAATGGACTTTTAAAGCACGTGATTGATTTGATTGATTCGTCTTGATCGTTAATATAACCTTTTCTTGGATATTTTGAAGTTAATCGCAAACATTTCTTCGGACAAAAATCCCAAAAAGTTAGGAGCCTTGCATTAATCAAAGTATTGCTCTCCATAGACCCGAGGGGAGTTTCGCTCTTTCAAAGAATCGTAGAATATTTTTCACCACAAAGGATTTTTTAGAATCTTTTGGATTTTTGATGGATTCTCTCGAAAACGAAAGGATTTTTGCCAAAGGTTTACAGATTTTTTTGTAGCGAAAATACCCCTCGCGTAAACCACAGGAACATTTTTTTCCTGTACGCTAGGTTTGAAACATAATTTTTATCCAACGGTTCAGACCTCCCATAAATACACTCAGTATAACCATAACCAGTGCAAAACAATATTTAAATATTGAGTGGATTACCATGGATAAAAAAGTTAAAATGAAATGAATGAAATAATATCTAAACCCGATTTGCACTACAGAGTGACACGGCACAGATGACACTAGTACAGCATAGGTGACACTTGTCGACAAGGCTACCAAACCTTAGAATTTCATAGCGGAAAATCTAGCTAATATTTTGCCTTCACATATTGTATGTGTCGCTGTGAACATATGGTGTCAGTGGTAAAAAGGCTTGACTAAAACCTTTTGATTAGAGGAATGGATAATAAAGTTCTTCTGAAAACTTTAAATATTGTAAAATGACCTGTCTCCAAAGATAAGATTGCAAACGATAGCGTTTAGTATAACTTTACATTTCCAAGGATATGGATAATACCATACTTTTTAACAGAATTTAATAACTTTTAGAGTCACTAATAACTTTCTGGAGAAGAGGGTTTCCGAAAGCTGGCTTCTCGTGCTCATAGCGCAAAGCAGAGTTAACCTGAGCAGGAGGCTTTATCCGAGCATGAAAATCACCCGTCTTGTGCAATTTTATGTGAATAATTAGAACATGCAATTTAATAATTAGAACATGCAATTTATTCTAAATCTGATAGATTTAAATTGATGATCATATTCTCTGCCCTTGAGACCAGATCAAGACATACAATGAATGGCAGGGCTGGCAGGGCAAATTCTCTCTAAATTTTCGGCCGAAAATATCAGCTAAAGTAGTTATTTTATGTCGCTAAAACATCTTGCAAAAAGACAGTATGCTCCTTTTCAGCCTTATTTGATGGAGTCAGAGATGAGACTCTCATAAAATTGCAGAAGTACGGGTAAAACCAACAATATCCAAATAAGGCCACATCATGAAGAAGTAAAACGAACACTATCAAAATGTAGAACTTACGTGCTTCATGACAATTGTCTCTTTAATTTCTTTGTCATCTTTTTGGTGAACAGCAACAAGTTGGCGGCTTTGATGCAAACGTTACAGCAGAAGACAGCGAAATGGGACTAAACTATTTTTGAGGGCGCTTTTATGCAAACTTCTAGAAGGCTTGAAATTAATGTTGAAAGACAGGAAAATTAAACACTTATAATTTCTTCATTAAGGAAATGCGCAAGCGATTGAAAGGTATGTTCAAAACAAAAACAGGATTTGAAAATTATTGAACGTAGGAACATAAACCTCCATGTCCCCCCCCCCCCTTTGCTCATTCATTCGACTAATAACAAAAACAGAATATGTACGTAGAACAAAGGCAAAACGAGAACAGCTAAGTAGCATTGTCTTCAAATGAGGCTCCAAAACAGGCATCGTTGGAGTCATCGAGGAAATGATGCATTTTAACGATCTACGAAACCAATTTTCACCTTCATGAAGGAAATGCGCAAGCGATTGAAAGGTACGTTCAAAACAAAAACAGGATTTGAAAATTAGTGAACGTAGGAAAATAAACCACCAGGCCCCCCCCTTTGCTCATTCATTCGACTTTTTTTCCAATCCTTACTTTTGTGTCGTCCTGTCGTCATGACATTAATTCTTCGACGTTTGGATGCCGTTTTTCGCTTTTGGATGCCGGATTTTCGACGTTTGGACGCCGTTTTTGGATGCCGGATTTTCGCAACATGTCCTAATCAGAATGCTTGAAGATTGGAAGACCAAACTAGACAATAATTACACTGTCGGATCAATATTGATGGATTTATGCCCATAGTGTAAAGTACATAGAAATATGTAACTTGGTATAGGTTTGGGCGTGGTACCTATCCAGTGTTACTTCTTACAAGGAAAGCACAAGTCTTTTTTGCATAAATTATTGACGAAAACTATGTTGGATGATGCGAAAAGTTTTTAGAGGCACTTTTCTTTCAGCGTTTTCAATTTGCCCATAGTGTAAAGTACATAGAAATATGTCACTTGGTATAGGTTTGGGCGTGGTACCTATCTAGTGTCACTTCGTACAAGGAAAGCACAAGTCTTTTTTGCATAAATTATTGACGAAAACTATGTTGGATGATGCGAAAAGTTTTTAGAGGCACTTTCCTTTTAGCGTTTTCAAGTNAGTTACAGAGTGGTAAGTGCAGTTAGGACGGATATACAGCAGAAAAGCTGCTAGGGGGGCCGAATTTGCCCCCCCCCTAGGCTTGATAGGGTTAAATTAACTTCCAGTATGGTATGGTTGATTCAGGCATTTTGAAACATCATCAGTCAAGCTTGACAAGCAGTCAAGCTTGGCTTAAGCTTTTCATCACACTCTGTGAATTTTGTAAAGACTTTCCGTTTCGAAAAGCCCGTGTTTCGAAAAGCAAGTGTTTATAAAACCCCAAATCGACCCAACTGGAATATCGGAATTCAAAAAGTTAGCAAGTTTCATTCATACGATCAATGAAGACCTCTTCTCTTCTTCGAAGGCCTGCTACTAGCTTGAGTGCTGAAAGTTTTTCCGAGCCGCACTTACAGCATGGCGCAGGTAGCAAACTCCAACATGGCGTATTATTGTAATACATCGAATACATAGTTATAGAGCTTTAAAGAAATTAAACAAACCTTGATCTTTGAATTTGAGGAAGGATCTTGAAAGTATGTGGTAGTTAGGCCATCCAACATTTTGATTTACAAGAAGTTCACCAAACCTCACTTTCAAACAGGTTGTCAACAGACAAGCAAGGAACAAACAGAGGCTAATTGCAGCTGCGGCTGGGAGCGCAGCGCAGCATCATATTGTAAAGGGTCCCAAACTTTGTGTTAGACTAAACATGTTTTTGGCCATAGAACTTCACTTCAATTTTATTGAAAAATGCTGCAAACTAGGAAACTAGGTATCATTCAAAAGAGCCTAGTGGGTGGAACTCGAATCTTGCAAGGGGTATGAACCTTTCTGAAAGTGACTTGTGAATTTTAGGAAGTTTAGTTCTACAATCCTGCTATGCTGTACATCATTCAAAAGTGCAGGTCCCCGCAAATAGAAATAAGAAGTTTTATTTTTTCTTGCTTGAGATACTGCGAACTCCCTCTGTTGTATTTGCTGCAGATCTTTGACGCATGCGTTCATCGTTGGAAATTTTCCATTGCTCGACTGGGTTGACTATTTCAGTGAAGGTGAAGTTGCGGTTTTTAGCGCCAAGCGCTGGAATCGCAGAAGTAGAGAAGACATAATCGAGTCCTTGACCCCTTGTCATGACGCTCGAGTGACGGGGCTCAAACTGGGCTCGAACCCTGTCCGCCTGACTGTTCTGGCTGCAAAGTCACGGGATTACACCATTACAACACCTTCTGTGCCTGGCAGCGAGGATGACCTGGAATGTCCTACTGCACAAACTGCAATGATCTTAAATGGGGGACCCACACTTCATGCAGAAACCCGTCAAGGCTTACTCTGACACTGCATCCCAAACACTTGCAGAGAATGACTGGTTTAGCCATGGCGTTTCATATATTGCACCATGGCCAGTCCCTCATCTCTATACATTCTTTGAACTATTTCACAGAAAGGGAATCTTGAGCCCACAGTTTCGAAAAGAACAATGATTATGCTATTCTGCTTATGGTTTTCTTAGCATTATCAAAATCATCGAAAAAATTTGGTGAATATTTGAATAAGGTTTCTTGGCATAAAACGCTAAAATCTATGGGGCCCTTGCTGATGAAGCAACATTTTGATCTCCTCGGTGCATTATTTTCACTTTCAGAAAATCATTTTACAAAGATTTACTTTGGTTAATTCAGGATTTTGAAATAAAATTTTCAAGGAAAGCCAAGGAGTCAAATTATTTTTTTTCAGATATCTCGGCCTGTAAGATCACAGAAATTAAAATAACGCTATGAGACGAGCACGGGGAAGAGTCTGCACGCAGGCTATATGAGATTGAAGAAGTGAAACACGAACTTTAGCACAATCTATTTCATTGTTAAAGAAACTGTTTATTTATAACACAAATCATTATCTTGATGCAAAACTTCGTGCATAAAGCAAATATAACATATTCACAGAAGCTAATCCGAAGTAGCGTTACTTATTAAGGTCATCGTTGCTGGAAATTTCCTTATTCTAAAGTAAGAGCTGTTTGATTTAACTCATCATCTAACTTACGCCATCTGCAGCTCCGCGTTTGCATAAAACAATATGATTTGCTTTACAAAATAAGATTCCCTATAAGAAGAACAAAGAGAGATTTTGGATTGGCTTGACATCATAATGCGATAGTGCTTGCAAACAAAGGAATTTCTACTATCAATTAGTCAAGTTGCAATTCTAGGTATAATTAACTGCACCCTGAAGCGTACGTGGCCAGCACAAGGCCCACCGGGGGAAGGGTTAGGGGACAGATTGTTCCAGACTCTGACCTCAGAAGGGTCCACAAAATTATAAGAAAAAGAAAAAGGATGCCAAAGACGTTTCCCTTATTTTCTGAGTCTAGCGGGTGTGATGGCTTAAAGTTTTCTAAGAATTGTGGAAAGGACAGATCGTGGCGTTCTTTAATCCATCTTTGTGTTTTCCAGAGGTCGTAGTTTGTTTCTTTGCTTCAGGCCCCACAAACTCTCTCAGCGGGCCTCAGTGCGTTAAAGCTCATAACAACTTGCATCAAATATGCTAGTTCTGCTGCGCAGCTTCCAAATTATACCTCTTGTGAACATGTTATATCTTGGTCTGCACCAAAAGTAGACCGCAAATACATTGCTTTAAATGATCTACTCCCAAATTTATCTTCAAACTCTAGCTCTCCAATAATTTAACTTAAATTCAAATGATTAACAAAATCATCATCTACAAACCAACCTGAAACGAAGATAAAATAATTATCAAATTGTTCTTATGACTACGACTGAACTGCTATGTTCTCAGCAGAGCATTAGTGATTGAAGGTGTTGGTTGATATAAAAACCCTAAGGGTCTGCAAAGCTAATATTGACAAAATATTGCCAATGTTTTTTTGGGAATTTGACCATAAGTTACGTCAGGAATCTTTGAAATTGGCATCAGCCAAGGGCACACCTTGCATGAAGTGGTTTCATTCACAGTGCTGTTTCGTGACATAGTACACAGAGCAATTGCTGTCCTGTTAATTCGTGTAACTATGTTTTCTTTACGTTCGGTGATATTCAAAAATCGCGCTGTCTGGTTCCCTGTGGTCATCTCTTGTAACAGTTGATATCGTATTGCATCAACACCTGAATTTGAAATCACGAAAATATCATTAGTTTTTTTTTTTATATTGCTACCTAGCATCCGAAGGTAGTTTTTAGGACACTGAGAAGCTAAGCTTATCGAGCAATGTCCTGGTCGTTCCTCTCGATGTGACCACACCTCTCGATTCCTTTAGCCTGGAATTACAGAGAGTTGGCGACTCTCCTCACTCTACGTAGCAGGTTCGACAGGGCGGGGACTCGAACCACCAACCCTCAGGTTGGTAGTCAAGCGCCCTACCGTTGAGCCATCCCCGCTAATATTCTTACGTCATCTTACGTCGTCGGGTTCGGATTGAAGGACAACAAGACAGCAGTTGCTCTTTTACTATGTCACAAAAACAGGACTGTGAATAAACCCAATTAATACAAGTTAGGCGCCCTTGCATCAACATTGGATAAATTTGTCAAACTTTGCAATTATGATATCATTTTGTGATGCGGCTTGCTTAAATGCAAATGCAATGAAATAATTTTTCCCCCGTTTGAACAAGACTAGTAGGGGTATTAATCTTTATATCACAACATCGCACGTTTCCTTAGCTATTGAAAGGAATTTGTGTTACAAACAACAGTAATTACTCAAGAGGTAACATTAAACCACAATGCGTGGTAATTTTCATGCTTATTGAATTGAATCGCCATGAGAATGTCCCATCCTATCTTGTATCAAGGACCAAAATATATGGCCTATACACATCACCTTTTGCAATGATATCCACCCTTGCAGATATAGGTGTGCAAAAAGAAAGAAAATATACCATTTAACTATTCTACAAAAGAGTCAGGATCGAGCGATATTTTTGTACATTTTTTTATACGAAAGGTTCCCGAAAGGTTCAACTGAGTGGCGTTAGGGCTTCTATCACTTTTGTTCACATTCAAAAATTCTACAAAATGTATAAAAACATCGTTCGATTTATATTCTTTTTTACAATAACTAAGAGGTCTACTGACTGACCTAAACAGCAAATATCTTAGGGCAGCATTTTTGTCATAAATGATGAATAATATGACAGCTTCCCTGAAACGAAAAAAATTAAGGTTGAGTATCGATGAAGGAAATACGAATTCTTTCATTTAGGATTCCAACCAACGGGCTTTCTGATTTTTTGTTCAGTTCAGTCTGCTTCAGAAGTTTACTGAAAGCAAATTTTGATAGGCTTAGTATGAACCGTTTAGACTGATTACAGTGAGTCCCAGTTATTGCTCACCAAAACGAGACTACCGCCAGACAAACCGAGACCGCTCAAACTGGTCTCGCTCAAACTGGTAATGTACGCATGAGCTCAAACTGGTAGTTGTAGATGGGTATATCAGTTCAGCGGAGGAGCGAAACTACGACATGTAAGCAGTCTAAGAACCGTTACTAAGAAATCTAAAATGGCGAGTTGGTCTGTTAACTTAACTTCCTGTAAGCACGGATCGTATGAAACTCAGAACGAACGAAATATTTACGTTACGTATGATATACTTCATATTTTGTTCCTGATGTATAGAGAGTATTTTCTATTTATCTCTGCGTCTCCCGTGAATGTGCCACTTTGATCCCAGCTCATGGCAGAGTTTTTTTTTTATATATCATCATAAAATATTAAAATATACAGAGTAACAGCAACAGTTAAACTAAAAATAGAAAGAAATATGTGCCATTCGTAGCGAGAAAGACACAAGGTCATCGAGTTCCCACTACGAATGACACTTACAACAATTTAATACAAGGATAATATCTAGTTTAACAAAAAAAGAGTACACTACAAAAATGAGGGTATACCGGGTGCGTCAAAGAGCTGCACAGACGTCCGAATCCCCGCAGNGTTCCTGATGTATAGAGAGTATTTTCTATTTATCTCTGCGTCTCCCGTGAATGTGCCACTTTGATCCCAGCTCATGGCAGAGTTTTTTTTTTATATATCATCATAAAATATTAAAATATACAGAGTAACAGCAACAGTTAAACTAAAAATAGAAAGAAATATGTGCCATTCGTAGCGAGAAAGACACAAGGTCATCGAGTTCCCACTACGAATGACACTTACAACAATTTAATACAAGGATAATATCTAGTTTAACAAAAAAAGAGTACACTACAAAAATGAGGGTATACCGGGTGCGTCAAAGAGCTGCACAGATGTCCGAATCCCCGCAGCCCCCAAACCATCCCCCAGATCCCCACAAGCCAATAACACCCACACAGCCAGCATACCAACCAGGACGAGAAAACCCAGACTGCCAAAACCGGTCGCGCAGCCCCCAGACGAGAACGACACGACCGACTCCGACAAACCAAGCCCCCATCCCAGCCGAAAAGCCAGCCACACAAGCAGCACCAGCCCACAGGAACACGACAAACGGCCCGAGAGCCACAGACCCCCAAACGCCCACACATCTCTCCGACTCACCCGGTAGGGTGCGCTGTGATTTGGTGATTTAATTCTAGCCTAAACGCTATGTTGATTTAATAAAATAAATGGTCGCTTCCAGAATTATTCTGTTCGTAATCACGTTGGTGTTTGGGCTACCAAATAGCAGTACTTCGCAAATGTTCTTAGGATCCAAACTCTCAATGTCAATGCCAGGAAGGTCCGAGAGCTGACCAAGGAGATCTCTACGCTGCAAATCAAAGAGAGGGCAATGCAGGAGAAAGTGCTCATTGTCCTCTTTACCTGTTCCACAAGCGCAAATAGGGTCCAGACAATCAAAATTATGCGTCACCATAATCTGAGTTGAATTTTACCATATAACATGAACGATGGTTTTTTTTAACTAAATGATAATTAAAGACTGTATATTTCATTTAATGCCGGAACTTTTTCAAAATCACTTGGCTTAGTATATCAATGAAATTGTTACCTGGGTTGAAGATTTTCAAATTATATAGTGCGAAAAGATGGGGAAAGATATAGCTAGAAAATACCTGAACGTCTTCTGCTAAAGATGCCTGGCTCCGAACTTGAGATTTTCTATTTCGAACTGCAGGACTGCTTGAGACTGAGTTAACTTCCAAAATCGCTGGACTTTGGAGGTACATCTGAGATGACTCAGCTTTCAGATAGCTATGGTTAAAGCTGATGTTATTAGTCATTCGTTGTAAACTTTCAGCTTCGGAAATCTCTTGAAAACTGGAGGCATCGTTGTCATTGGTGAGTTGTATTGATGCTTCCAGAGCTGTCTACAATTTGATATCTAGATTACAGTACAGGCCTGAGGTACAATAATACAATTTTACTGCCTTGTATGTTGTAAGGTTGATAAATTGATGAATTTGTCGACCAATTATCATTGGGCTTGTATGTAAATTTAAGTTAAATTTTTTAGGTTACGTTTATTGAAAAATATTTTCGATTATCTTTTACATATTTTTCACGAAATTTGTTCAATGGGAAATGAAATATTTTACAAAAGAGCTCCCCCCTCCACCACTCAGTATAGCTCTGTGGTCGCTGGTGCAGTGATGCAACGGTGGTACTTTTTCTAAGATGCCCGGGAAAAAATACCAAGAAAGAAGACATAGAATGAAGCATACCGTTCTATCATTAGAACGTTGATAGTCGTCCATGCCATTATAAGAGACATTTGGTTGGCTGCTGAAGAAATCTCTTGCCAATGACGTAACAGATGTAGTGAACATTGACTTAATTGACCCAAGAAGCGTTTCTCCTCTTGACGTACATTCGTCTCGATTCAACACTATTTCAGGGCCACTGTCGCCCAGATTCAAGCTAGCAGTCCGGCTAACAGGAGCGCTTGCATAATCATAGAAGATTTCGCTTGTAGAACCTGTGCGAGTGTTTGAATGAGAATAGGTGCTTTATTACTGCGCAAAAAGCAATACCAGATACAATCTACAGGATTTTCTTAAAGGGGCTCCATCTCCAAATTTCGGTCGAAACGATGATTTTGCAGGTTTTTATAGGCAATATCACACAGACTTTCACCTGTTTTTTTTCCAAAATGAAAACGTTATTTTGAAGACAAATCCTTGTACCTGACAGGGAAAAAACCAAGCATTCATATCTTTACGATTGCTCAGATATTTAGAGAGGATTTTTAACGATCGTTTTTTGGTGGCTTGAGTGAAGCCACAAAATAAATTGCATAAGACATTGGACACGTGCCTAAAACAATTGTTTTTACAGATTTGTTTACAGTTTGGCGACGGAGCCCCTTTTATAAAAGGACTTGATCAAGGATTTTAGGCCTGTTTTGAAGAATTTTAAGCTCAACCATTTTTATAAAAATGGCTTTTAACTTTAAACCCATAGGACCGATCTTGACAAACTACTGTTTGATATCTAAGTTGGCATCTCAGCTGTCAAATATTATCAATTTATGTAGGGGTTTAATGATTAGTTTAAAATTTACAGGCTTATGAATGTCTACATATTTTTCTGATACCCAATATGATATCAGCTTCAATCACACTTCAAAAGAGATCGCTGTAACGCAAACTTAAAAATTTTACATTGAGACAAGAAATGATCAGCATTTAGAAATATTTCTGTAACCATTTTTTAAATAAAAGTACTTTTTGCTTGAGATATGGTAAGATAATGACCGGTCTAAACTTACCTAGAATTTGGTGAGATTGTTGATTCTGCGTACTACTCTGTGCACCACTCTGTGCAACAACAGGGCAATGTTTCATTTTGTCAGATGTCAGTCCCGTAGATTTGCACGAGTCGCACTCTTTTATCAATCTAGAGCTGGTTGCTTCTGCTGCTGTACAATTTACTTCAAGTTGAGTCATTAGGGAAGAGCTTTTCCCCGTAGATGCTAGTCGATGCGGACTAGCCAGTCGCTGCGCTAGTGAGGAGCTACTAGCAGCTCTAGTTGATTGGGAATCCATTAGCTGAGTTGGAGTCAACTTTGGTTCTACTGCTTGCAGTGAGACATCACTAGCTCTTTGAGTGGAGGCTGTACTTTCAATCTGTCTCAAAGTTAAGTCATTTGTTTGTGATAACATCGAGCTTTCTGTTTGTGCTGAAACTGACTGCTCAGCAGCCAGAGCTAACTTTGAACAATGTGTTGGAATTAAAACGGTTTCACAAAAAGGAGCTAATAGTGCGTTGTCAGTCTGGGTGCTGACTGCATTGCTTGATAACTGAAGCAACTCATCATCCACCCTCGTCGATTTATGAATTGTTTTCGTTGTATCAGTTTGGCAGGGAGTGTTTGATGTCATAAAGTAGGACATCGCAGTTTGGCATGAAGATGGCCTACTGTACAACACGATAAGGTCATTGTCAACAATTGCCGAAGAATCCTGTTTGTTTGTTGTTTCAGTCTGGCAAGCAGAATTTGCTGTCAGGAAGCAGGAGATTTCAGTTTGGCAGGAAGATGACCTATTGTGTGACATCATGAGATCGTTGTCAAAAATTGTTGAAGAATCCTTTTTGTTCGTTGCTTCAGTTTGGCAAGCAGAATTTATTGTTGAGAAGCAGGAAATGTCAGTCTGACAGGAAGATGGCCTATTGTATGACATCATTAGATCGTTGTCAACAATTGTCGAAGTATCCATTTTGCTCGTTGCTTCAGTTTGGCAAGCAGAAGTTGTTGTCACAAAGTAAGACATCTCAGTTTGGCATGAAGATGGCATATTGTATGACATCATGAGATCGTCGCCAACGATTGTTGAAGAATCCACTTTGTTGATTTTTTCAGTCTGGCATGCAGAGTTTGTTCTCAGGAAGCAGGAGATATCAGTTTGGCAAGAAGAAGGCCTATTGTATGACATCATTAGATCGCTGTCAGCAATTGTCGAAGAATTCTTTTCGCTGGTTGTTTCAGTTTGGCAAGCCGAGTTTGATATCTTAAAGTAAGACATCTCAGTTTGACAAGAAGATGGCCTATTGTGTAACATGAGAATATTTTCAACAATTGTGGAAGACTTCATTATGTTTGTTGCTTCAGCCTGGCAAGAAGAATATGTTGGCAGGAAGAAGGAAATCTCAGTTTGGCAAGAAGCTGAATTAGTGTATGAAATCATACGTTCATTGTCAACATTCGACGATGTGCTTCTTGGGTCTGTAATTGCCATTGTCTCTTTGTCTACAGCTGGAATGCTAGCATCTCGTTGCTGCTAAAGTAAAACATATCAAGTGAGTAGCACAGTTTAGCAATGAAACCTGCCACGAAATTTGCTATTTCATCAGCGCTTCATTAGCTACAAGTCTTTAACTACGGAAACAGTTTCAATTTGTTTGCATTAATCTGCTATAGAAAGCTACTATGAATTGGAAAATAGTAATGAAAGATTTAGAGAGTCCTTCGTTAATGGTGGAATCGTTTTGCATTAGCTTTTCTGACGGAAGATTAAAGTAATTGAAGTTAAGATTGACCAAAAAATTGAAGCCCTGCTTCTATGAAGCATTGCTAAATTCTTGAGAGACTGTAAATATATCAATGCAAAATGGTAAGTTCTCAAATAGGTATTTTAATAGCCTGCGTGCAGAGGATGCATCTCTCTGAAAAGAAATCAGTAGAGTCTGCACGCAGGCTATATTTTATAACGGTATCTTCACTTTCACTTACTTAGATGCTATGTTCTCTTGACATCTATGAAGCTAAAGCCTCCGCTGAAGTGATGCCAACATTTCACTGAACATGAACATCACCCAGCATTTGGTGTCTGTTGCTCAGTTTAAGCCCCAGTCAAACGATGCCAACATTTCACTGAACATCAATGTTGGACGATGTTCAGTGAAATTTGACACCGTTTGACCAGGGCTTAAGGGGCTGTGCCACCATTTCATGGAAATTATTGCAAAATGAGGTGTATTAAATTCTTTTCCTGAAGCTACTCTAAAACTTTTTGGAAAGTAGCAACATATTCTAGCAGTTTAATGATCGCAGATTTTATGTATGCTTTTAAATGTTCCATTATTCCAACGATTGCTGGGATACAGACAAATTTCGAGGGTTCAGAGAGGTATTTCACCCAAAGACCAGAACTGTGCGTGGAAATCACAGCGTTGTTTGTCTTCAATTAATTAAACAGGAAATTTTTTCATTCAGACGTCGATATTGGCTTGCCTGACCCCATGTTTGTTTACGTTTCGATGGCACAGCCCCTTTAAGCCTGCAAATGAGAATGATGTTTGTCCCATACCATCGTCATAATAGTAAAATCAAATCAATACTTTACAATTACAATGCTTATCTGAAAAAAGCAGATTTGTATCGGGTGAGCATCTTAGTGTTCTTCACTTTTTGAATCCCTAAACTTACCATTGGCTGTCCAATTTGGCAAGCGACATCTTCCAACTCGACTGGAGCTCCTCTGCTAGCTAAGTTATTGTAGGCACATACGCCAAATGCACCGGCTGCCGTTCCAGCAGCGAACATAATTATAGTAGTTTTGTCTAAAATCATATTGCTGTTTTATCACAAAAAATTAGTCTTCTTTATTTTAATTTATCAAAGCTGGAAGTTCGATGAGACATGTCAAGGAACCTTCGCGGTCCGATTAGGAATGATAATCTAACTGCGCTATTCATATTTTGGAGTTTTATTTCGAAGTAATCCATTGATGTGACGTCATGTTAGTCATTTGCTAATAACAACATCAAATTAATAGTTAATTTGATAACTGATGAAGAACTAGGGCCATTCCTTCACACTGCTCCAGCAAAACAGTATTGTTAATCCCCTTTTCAAACAAAACCTTTTGTTAGTAGCTGTCTAAAAGGCGCCAATCGTAAGTTTGTAGGTCATTGTTATCAACAGCCTATATAAAGGCACAAAGGGAATGCGAAGCGTTTTGAAATGTCTCCGTTTTGGCGTTCACACTGAAAACAGATCGTTTCAAATGTATCCGTTTTCATTAGCGTTTTTTGAACAGCTCCATTTTCAGGGCGGAAAAATGGAGAAGTCATACGAAAACGGAGCCGTGTGTGAACGGGGCCTAAATTGTAACATTTAGAATTTATCCGTTTTTGTCTTACGTTTACATTGCTTCGCTATGAAAACAGAGCTTTTTTGAATACGCTAGTGAATACAGATTTTATTTGAATACGCGTCATCTTCCTTTCGTACAGGCTGTTGATTACAATATCCTACAAACTCACAATTGATGCCTTTGTGACAGCTACTAACAAAAGGCTGTCTTTTGAAAAGGGGGTTAACAACATCGCTTTTTGGAGCAGTGTGAATGTCTATCATCTTCATGGCGAATGAATACAGAGCAGTGTGAAGGGTCAGCATTTTCAACGACAAAAACGAATAAAGATGAATACGGAGCAATGTAAACGTAGCACGATAGAATTAAAAAAGACTGACATCATAAATATGGATTGTGGAGCAGTGGCAATTCGGATAAGTTCAATGGCATCACAGTTCGAACGCTGATAATTGATGAATAAAACTATTTCCAATGAACGTTTTAAAATCATGTTTGAAATCTTGCAGTAAGTTTGAAATCATATTTCTTTGATTGTAATTTTGTACAGCACATGACGTCATATCCGTATTGGGTAATGACGTAGCGTTTCAACGTCACATCCGTCCATTCTCGAGAACGAGGTTCAGGAATCAAAACATGGGCCTAAACAACCGCAATGGCGGAAGCAGTTCACGAAAACGAAGATGGGGGGAATTCACAATGTATCTCTAGCTTGGACAATCAACTACCGTTAGAGCTACTCGTGAGGATTCTTGATTGCCTACCGGGAAGACAAGTCCGTAGATGCAAATGTGTCTGCAAAGCATGGAAATTCGCTGCTGAAATCGTCCTTTTAAAACCCAGAAGGATTGGGCCTAAAACTGCTGTATTTTGGACAATGTTAACAACGAGTGCAAATCCCAATTCACTGTTGGAATTAAAGAGTTATATCGAAGATAGCTGTGTTGATAGTCAATGTGTTATTCTTCTTAGTCAAAGCTCACATTCAGCACAAGACGATAAGTCGAGTTGCCAAAACTTGATGAAAATGTTTAAAAATAGTCGGCAGCAACAGGGCAAAGAGGGGTCAGTTGAAAATGAGAAATCTCTCAAAGTGATTGGTTGCACTGTAAACTGCCCATTTGGGCCTAGTGATGCTCGCTTTACAAGAGCACTTGTGGAGACAAGCATGATGAGCTCAACTACGACAAGCGTTTTATTATTACCAAGATCAGAGACGTACGAGATAGGACAATTTCACATACCAATGAAGAAGAAATATGACATGATAAAAGGATTCAAACATTTCTTGCCAACCTTCTCACAAAAAGTTCCCTTTGTTCTAGCTTTCATACATCCAGTTACTCTTGGCAGATTAGGTAACTTTGTAAAAGCAGTGCGAGAGGCTTACTCCAACGAGACTTGTATTGTTGGTCTTTATTCTGAGCAATGCCTTTACAATGCCACAACTGTTACCACTAATGAAATAATGGGTATTGTTCTAAGTGGTGATGTGGAGTGTATGTCAGTGCTGATAGATTCTAGAACGTTCTTGCAGGATTCTAAAGCAAAGGTTCAAGCTTTGCGTGAAAGAATGGAGCAAAGCATAAACGAGAAAGATTATTCTAAAATTATCCTTGCATTTGCACCAAAAACTCTACAGTATTCAAATGTCTTAAAGTTGCTTGCTGTGATAAGGAAGACATTCATAGGTGCACCAATTTTTGGTGCATTTGTGAAGAATGCTTTCGGTGCAGATCACAATATTGGTGAAGACTGCGGGTTTGCAGGAGGAAGAGACTATCTTCAGAGTAAATCTATTGTTCTTAGCTTGATTTTGATAAGGAAAGGACAGTGAATGGAATTTCTTGTTTATATGTGAAATTTTTATTAATTAAAATGCTTGTAATACCGTATGTGAATTTAGACATTTTTTGACTGTAAGATATTTGTTGTCCATTTTTTATTTGATTTTGATAAGGAAAGGAGGGCAGTAATTGGATTTGTTGTTTTTTTTTAATTTGATAAAGCTTTTTAAATTTAAATATTTGTAGCAAACGAAATAGCTAGAAAAATTAAGCTTTTATGATATTCTCTGCTGCCATGACATTTCATATACAGTACAATCCTTTGGTACATTCTACATTCACATCTATCATAATAATCTATAAGGCCAGTCAGACCTCATTAATGTGCACAAGCGCCGCTCACAGGCACAAAGTATCATTAGACATCTGTTGCTGGCATCTTTAAGCTACTTGGAGTGATTTGATTGCAGGCACATTTTTTCCCAATCATTTGCTCACAGGCACAGAATATTTTTAATGAGGCCTGAGGCTAGCATGGGCATCGCATCACACTGAATAGGTTCTGATAACTAAGCTTGCAAACAAGAATGGTTAAAACAAACTGGAGTGGGTATCCAAAAAGCAACCTAATATTTAATGACATTAAGTTCCACCAAATTAAGTGTCTCTGAAATTGCTACCTTTCGCGAGGATACGGATTTGATGTCTTAATTTGGAACCTTGCAAAATTTGCTATCTTGGATTGTTCGTAGTGTCTAAAAATATAATGCAACCATCTCTGAAAATCATTGGGAAGGAAACTAAAGTGTGTCTCGAATTAGATGTCACGTGAAGATGCCCGCGAATAAAAGCAATTGCAGAATTTTGCAGGAGAAATTTTGCGTTTCCCCAAATCTCACGTGACATCTAATTTGAGACAGACTTTAAGTAACTCATGCAAGATTTTATTTTTTATTTCGACAAGTATTGATCTTCTTACCTGTATTTTCTTAACAGAAATGTTCAATTTTGCTATTGAAAGGCACAATACTGTATTTTGGATCTGAAGATATTTTCATGACTGGTTGATNTTCGTAGTGTCTAAAAATATAATGCCACCATCTCTGAAAATCATTGGGAAGGAAACTAAAGTGTGTATCGAATTAGATGTCACGTGAAGATGCCCGCGAATAAAAGCAATTGCAGAATTTTGCAGGAGCAATTTTGCGTTTCCTCAAATCTCACGTAACATCTAATTTGAGACAGACTTTAGTTTCCTTTCCCAATGATTTCAGAGGTGCTTGCATTTTTTATTTCCACAAGTATTGATCTTCTTACCTGTATTTTCTTAAAAGAAATGCTCAATTTTGCTATTGAAAAGCACAATACTGTATTTTGGATCTGAAGATATTTTCATGACTGGTTGATAGTTTTCAAGAAGGAGCTACAAACTACTGTAAGCCATAGTCACAGAACATTAGCTGTTCTCATTTTTCATATGCTCAGCTCAATGGTTATTGAAAAGATTGCAATATGAATTATAAATTTATTAATATGCCTTTTGATCTATTTTGAGTCCTCTTGGGTCTGTTCCAGGGGGCGTGGGAAATCTTCCGAGAGAGGGGCTGGAACTTCCGACAGGGGGGCTAAAATGACTAAAAAATGCAGCTTTTGTACGTCATTTTGCAAAATTCCCTCCGAAAATAACCAAAAATTTCCTCCGACGAGGGGGCTAGATGCCTCCAACGGAGAATTTTGCGAAGGAACTGCCCCAGCTTACAGTGCTGAGATATTCCGTCCAGTCAACCAGGGCCGAACAACGCGAAGGTCAAAGTTAAAATTGGAATTTCCATTTCGCAAAAGTAAGACAGGACAAAAACGCCTATCTTATCTAGGGCCGAAAATATGGAATAGTCTTCCATCTGAGCTGAAATCATCAAACAATATAAATACGTTCAAACATAAGATAAAAGAAACTTTTTTCCAAAATATACAGAAAAATGAAGATGACAGAAAAATGTCTTCTAGTAAGACCCTTCATTATCGCTCCCGATCATGTTTGTTCTATAAACCACGTTTTGCATCGAAAACACATATAAATCTGTTGCTTTCCCCCTTTAAAAACCGTTTTTTTCCGTTATACTTTTATATTATAAAACTTGTAAATATTTTTAATTTTAATTTTGTGGCAAATTGATACATACATACGTACATACATACATGGAGGCTGTAGCCCTCCCCTGGCGCCTTCTCTGGTCCGTTCCCTTCCAGAATGTTTATTTGAAGCGTTTGCTGCCACTGCTCAGGCTAGTGCATCATAAAACCCAGGCTTTACTAGGGAAACGCCAAGAAAAATCATCCAAGCATGAGTTCAGCTTGCCAAAGAGAGAGAAATATCTTTCTAAGAATGCATCTGTGGACAAGAGATATGTCACGTTTTATGAATCTGGTACGACCTTTGGAAAAAATTGATTTGTTTTCAACAATAAAATCTAGAAAGGCACTAAAAATCCCTTGGCTTCCGAAAATCTCGTACTCCTTTCCGAAAAGTAGCCCGGATCTGGGGCGATGTAACAGTGCAGCGTGCAGCATTTCATTAACGTTCTCGTTCTATGTTCTATGTTAATTTTTATTAGCATACTTTGACCTTACACCTGCGCAGTTCCCAAGTCGAAGTACGAATTTTCGCGCTCTTCTAACAGTGGACATATTTTTCAAAAGCTTTGGATTTGACTTCGAAAATGTCGAAAAGGACGGCTGGACATCAGTTAACTGCAGAAAATTATGATGACGAAGAAGACAAAGAGAGCCAAGAAGCTGCAGTGAGTATGACTTTAATCGTTGAAACGCCACAAAGAGAATTGAATTCAACTAAAAATCAGCCTCCTTTTTCGAGAGGAAGTTTAGGCCCATGTCGCTTCTTCATCTGCTTCCGTTTGACCAATCACCCACTATGCGAGTCACCATATATGCATTGTCGTACGGCAGATCGACAGTTAAACCATGCTAAGCTGCAAAACCCCAGAGAAACGGAGGAGTGTAGTCCCAGTAGTAAATTGATGTGCAGCTGGTGTGCGGAGAAGGGAAGGCACTTTGCTAGATTGGAAATTTTAAAGTGCACGCCACATTTTACATTGTCAAATGTCAACGAGGAGGGCCAAACTTCTAACTTTGTCTCTAGCGCAGAAGAAATTCCAGTGCACTTCAAATCTGGACGTGCATCAATTTCATTTGCACATTTTTCTGCCTATAAGTATATATAGAATCCAGGACCCATGTGATATTTGCCGTTCATTTAAAAGACCTCAAAGTGGTGATTTGCCATTNTTTCGCGCTCTTCTAACAGTGGACATATTGTTTCAAAAGCTTTGGATTTGACTTCGAAAATGTCGAAAAGGACGGCTGGACATCAGTTAACTGCAGAAAATTATGATGACGAAGAAGACAAAGAGAGCCAAGAAGCTGCAGTGAGTATGACTTTAATCGTTCAAACGCCGCAAAGAGAATTGAATTCAACTAAAAATCAGCCTCCTTTTTCGAGAGGAAGTTTAGGCCCATGGTCGCTTCTTCATCTGCTTCCGTTTGACCAATCACCCACTATGCGAGTCACCATATGCATTGTCGTACGGCAGATCGAAAGTTAAACCATGCTAAGCTGCAAAAACCCAGAGAAACGGAGGAGTGTAGTCCCAGTAGTAAATTGATGTGCAGCTGGCGTGCGGAAGGGAAGGCACTTTGCTAGATTGGAAATTTTAAAGTGCACGCCACATTTTACATTGTCAAATGTCAACGAGGAGGGCCAAACTGCTAACTTTGTCTTTAGCGCAGAAGAAATTCCGAGTGCACTTCAAATCTGCAGGTGCATCAATTTCATTTGCACATTTTTCTGCCTATAAGTATATATAGAATCCAGGACCCATGTGATATTTGCCGTTCATTTAAAAGACCTCAAAGTGGTGATTTGCCATTTATTTAACGAGTGGGCCCTGCATTCTATAATCGCTCTGAAAGCTCATCCATGCATGCATTTATTGTTTAGAAAAGAAAACTTCAACTGTGCAAAGTTAGCAGTCTCGGAGGAGGGTGCCCTACCAGATTGAACAGTTTGTATCAGGGCGGCGCAAGATCTTGCACGTGCAGGAACTTATGCTGTTTTCAATCTGAGCCACGCAGTCGCCAATAAACAAAAGATCTATTGTTTTAGCCTATTGTTCTCAAACGCAGAAACTGCAAAAAAATTTCGCACAAATTGTGCACAGTCCATCTCAACTTGCATGTGCAAAATACAAACTTTCCAGTATAGGTGCCCCATCCATTGCACCGTCCAGTCCCGTTCACACCCATCCATTTTTAGACGGGGCTTGGGATGGACTGAAAAATAAAAAAGTTGCTCTTAGCCCTGTCGTTTGCACCCACCATTATCATAATTTTTTTGCGCCGGACGGTGCAATGGACAGGGCTAAACAGCAACCTTTTTATCTATTTTTGGCCCTGTCCCAAGCCCACCCAATAATGGGCAGGGCTTGAACGGGACATGAAGGTGTCAAGCCCCTTTTCTTTTTAACTTTTGGCCCTGGCCAAGCACTTTTCAAGGTGAGTAATTGTGCAGTAATATCTCTTAAATATAATCTCTTATGCACAAGTCAACCTCTTATTAGTCCAGCATAAATGCTCGGCCCCAAGCAGGGCAACTTTTGTATTCAAAATTGTGCTTCATCCGGTCCCATCTTTGACCCTCATAGATTCCAAATCTTTGAAAAACTTTAAAATGGTCGGTGTAAAGTTCTACATGACCTATTTCTTTAAATCGAATGGCTTGAAAGAAATTTTAGCTACGTTGCAATAATTCTACCATCGGACTTTTCTCAAATCTTGATTATTCTCCGAGATCACAGCGTATTTTATATTTCAACTCATTTGAGGATATGACGTCATCAAATTTCTAAATCGTAAACTTGCTTGATACCATATTGTAGACATTCATAACTATGGTTTTCTTGAAAATGATTCTATGTTTCCTCAAAAAGTTTAGAAATTACAATGTTTTTAAGTTGTTTTCAAAATTTTTCTTGAATTCTTAATAAAGAGGAAAAACCCTCTAATTCTGAGAATATTGAAGATTTCTGAAAAGTCCAACAGTAGAACTATAGCAAAGTAGCAAAAGTTCCTTTCAGGCCATTCAATTAAGAGAAGAAGTGGAAACATATCGAAAACAGAAAAAGAAGGACATATGAGCATCTTACTTATACCAATTCTTTTGTTATAAAATCTACCTTTGATGTTGGAGATTAGGGTCTACTGCGGTAAAATAGGTAACCTTGGGATAAAATGGTAAGGCAAAAAATATGAATGAATTTTGGGGAAAACTTCATATACAGTTCACAATCTACCGTTTTTCGGCAACAGTACCCATTTTACCCCAGCCTACACATTTTACCCCTGCAGATCCTATTTATTATGTACAAGAGATGAGCCATAAACCATGGGTACGGTAGTTAGACAGGTGTGCTTATATGCTTCTGCGGAGGAAACATTTCTATGCTTCTGTTAACGAGGTAACAAAAGATAGAAAGGAAAGAAAATATTTCCTTTCCTTCCTCTCTTTCTCTACCTCCTCTGTTGAAGCATAGACATTTCCCCCCGCAGAAGCATATAANAATATGAATGAATTTTGGGGAAAACTTCATATACAGTTCACAATCTACCGTTTTTCGGCAACAGTACCCATTTTACCCCAGCCTACACATTTTACCCCTGCAGATCCTATTTATTATGTACAAGAGATGAGCCATAAACCATGGGTACGGTAGTTAGACAGGTGTGCTTATATGCTTCTGCGGAGGAAACATTTCTATGCTTCTGTTAACGAGGTAACAAAAGATAGAAAGGAAAGAAAATATTTCCTTTCCTTCCTCTCTTTCTCTACCTCCTCTGTTGAAGCATAGACATTTCCCCCCGCAGAAGCATATAAGCACCCATGTGGCGTCAAATTACCCATGCCTAAACCTATAAAGTGTTTGTATCTTTTTCAGGTTGGTGAATTTAGTAAAGCTTCCAGTGATGTAATGTCAAGAAGGATGTAAGTCTACATGATAATTTTATCTATATTGACGAATCTTGTGGAAGCATTTCATTCATTTCATTTTCATTTTATATTATTTAACCACGGTTGCCCCGTCAGTCCTGTGGAGACTGCTTTACAGGGGGCTGTGCAAAAGACTACGAAGTAAAAACCTAATTTACAAATGTTGCCAACTAAAATAGCAATAAAAAAACTAAAAATGTCCATAACAAAATTTTACGAAATTAAGTCAAAAGAAAAGTGAAATCAAACCCTCTGCAATGGCTCGTTTAACCTTTTTTTGAAGGTAGGAAGAGAGGGTGCATGTTTGACATCCATGCTTAATTTGTTCCAAAGCTTAGGTCCACGACATGAAATAGACTTCTGCCCATTTGACGTTTTGAAAAGTGGAATGCGCAAGTCAGTTTCGGTGTTTCTCAGATTCAGTGTATTTTGGGCTGAGTTATTTACAAACAACTTGGACAGACATACTGGAATTGATTCTGTGGACTCATAGTGACAATGAAAAGGCAACAAGATGTCTTGCAACTCTAACCTCAAAGATAAGAAGCAAGACCGGTTATGTCTTGTTCAAATTTTTTTGTATAAAATGGCATCATTCCATTTTATATTATCAATGTGAAAAGCTGACCGATCGTCAGCTACAGTCACCATATCGGCAACTCATTGAAAAATTCATGATTGGTTGATCACCAATATTAGCCTGAAAAAGCAACTTTTAGAGCTTATGGATAAGGAGAGAAATAATACCATATTTATAGTTATTCACCATCAACTTTAGTATTTTCGGACAACCTGTTTGTCTGAAATTGAAGAGTCCAAAATTTTTCTTTCTTAATTTAAGCAAATGTCTCGTTTAATTGCGAGCTTGTTGCATTAGATTTAGAAATGTACTTGGCTTAAACCCGCTATTACTTTCTAAAGTCTTTTGTGTGTAANCTCATTGAAAAATTCATGATTGGTTGATCACCAATATTAGCCTGAAAAAGCAACTTTTAGAGCTTATGGATAAGGAGAGAAATAATACCATATTTATAGTTATTCACCATCAACTTTAGTATTTTCGGACAACCTGTTTGTCTGAAATTGAAGAGTCCAAAATTTTTCTTTCTTAATTTAAGCAAATGTCTCGTTTAATTGCGAGCTTGTTGCATTAGATTTAGAAATGTACTTGGCTTAAACCCGCTATTACTTTCTAAAGTCTTTTGTGTGTAAAAGCTGGTTTCCATTAAATCGTCAGGGGATCGGCGAAAGTCTGCGATCGACTGCAATCCCTTCTTCCATCTGCGATTATTTTGAGGTTGTAAACACCAAAGCCTTCGAAGCTGCCCATGATCGGAAGAGGGCCATAGGGCTCCATTCATTCCAGCTGCCCTCAGTTTCAAAGTTTATTGTTTTTGTTTTATTTCACAGAATCAAGAAAGCCAAAAGAAGGGTCGATGGTGGAGAGGTTAGTACGTTCTTGATTAAGCTTTTACTTGCGAAGCTCTTACCAACAAGCAACAATTATTTCTAAAATTGCTAGGTCTTTAAATAGTTTCTTTAAAAGATTTTGAATTTCTTTGGAAAGAATTTTGCTATTGGTTGTTTTTGGAGTTGATGAGATTAACTTTATTTGGTTAAGTTAAGCCTTTAGAGGAAATTTCAGCACTTAACGTTTCTTATGGATTATTGGAAAATTGTGGAATTTTTAATGTTATTTGCCGTGTGTGGCTTCTGGTAACCATGTGCTGTGCATTGTCATGGCCAAAAAGTTGCACCTTTCAACAAATTGTATAAGCTGATCGTATGCACCGATTTCAAAGATTCTTCGTTTAAGCTATCAATGAAAGTCTGACTCATATTTGGAAACTAAGTTTTGGACGATTGTTCAGGCGGATGTAATTGAGCGATTTCTAAGATTCTTGCTTTAATCTATCAATGAAAGTCTGACTTAAATTTAGGGACTAAGTTTTGGACGATTATTCAAGCAGATGTAATTGCGCGATTTTAAAGATTCTTTCTTTAATTTATCAATGAAAGTATGATTCAGATTTAGGGACTAAGTTTTGGACGATTGTTCATGCGGATGTAATTGAGCGATTTCTAAGATTCTTGCTTCAATCTATCAATGGACGTTTGACTTAGATTTAGGGACTAAGTTTTGGACGATTCTTCAAGCAGATGTAATTGCGCGATTTGAAACATTCTTGCTTTAATTTATCAATGAAAGTATGATTCAGATTTAGGGACTAAGTTTTGGACTATTATTCAAGCAGATGTAATTGAGCGATTTGAAAGATTCTTGCTTTAATCTATCAATGAAAGTCTGACTTAGATTGAGGGACTAAGTTGTGGACGATTTTTTTCTCTATATTGCTTCCTAGCATCCGAAGGTAGTTTTAGGACACTGAGAAGCTAAGCTTATCGAGCAATGTCCTGGTCCTTCCTCTCGATGTGACCACACCTCGCGATTCCTTTAACCTGGAATTACAGAGAGTTGGCGACTCTTCTCACTCTACGTAGCAGGTTCGACAGGGTGGGAACTCAAACCACCAACCCTCAGGTTGGTAGTCAAGCGCGTTACCATTGAGCCATCCCCGCTTGGACGAGTATTCAAGCAGTCGTAATTGAGCGATTTCAAAGATTCTTGCTTTAATTTATCAACGAAAGTCTAACTTAGATTTAGGGACTAAGTTTTGGACGATTATTCAAGCAGTTGTAATTGAGCGAGTTCTAAGATTCTTGCTTTAATTTATCAACGAAAGTCTAACTTAGATTTAGGGACTAAGTTTTGGACGATTATTCAAGCAGATGTAATTGAGCGATTTCAAAGATTCTTGCTTTAATTTATCAACGAAAGTCTAACTTAGATTTAGGGACTAAGTTTTGGACGATTATTCAAGCAGATGCAATTGAGCGATTTCAAAGATTCTTGCTTTAATTTATCAACGAAAGTCTAACTTAGATTTAGGGACTAAGTTTTGGACGATTATTCAAGTAGATGTCATTGAGCGATTTCAAAGATTTTTGCTTTAATTTATCAATGAAAGTCTGACTTAAATTTGGGGACTAAGTTTTGGACGATTGTTCAAGCAGATGTAATTGAGCGATTTCAAAGATTTTTGCTTTAATTTATCAATGAAAGTCTGACTTAAATTTAGGGACTAAGTTTTTGACGATTATTCAAGCAGATGTAATTGAGCGATTTCAAAGATTCTTGCTTTAATTTATCAATGAAAGTCTGACTTAAATTTAGGGACTAAATTTTGGACGATTCTTCAAGCAGATGTAATTGAGCGATTTCAAAGATTCTTGCTTTAATTTATCAATGAAAGTCTGACTTAAATTTAGGGACTAAATTTTGGACGATTCTTCAAGCTGATGTAATTGAGCGATTTCAAAGATTCTTGCTTTAATTTATCAACGAAAGTCTAACTTAGATTTAGGGACTAAGTTTTGGACGATTCTTCAAGCTGATGTAATTGAGCGATTTCAAAGATTCTTGCTTTAATTTATCAATATATTTCATATTTCATATTTCATTCTTTTAAGGAGGGTTGCCCTTCAGCAGAAGCAGCTTTTCAAGGGGCCCCCCGATAAAAACTTAATTACAATATACAATTATAAATAATCACTTATTAGAATATAAAAAACCATAATGTTAAAACCTATTTACAATAATTCTACATTATTAACAATGTAAAGAGAAAAATCAACCCTTAATAGATTTTTTAAAACTATTTAGGGAGGATGCCATCTTAGACTCAGCTGGAAGGCTATTCCATAGTTTTGCTCCACGGAAGGAAAAGCATTTTTGCCCATTTGCTGATTTTTTCTGTGGCAGCCTTAAATCGGTCTCGGTATTGCGGAGGCTGCGGGAGGAGCATTCCGAGTTTTTGATGAAAAGGTTACATAGGTATTGTGGAGCCAACTCTTTGAGCGACTTGAAAACCATCGTTTTGGACTCATCACCAATGAGTTCTTCAATGGTCTTCCAACCCAACTCTTCGATAAGTGGTCTGCCTGGTGTATCAAAGCTGCTATTTGTTATGATTCTAGCAGCACGATTTTGAAGCTTTTGCAACTGGTTAATTTCTGTAGAACCAGCACAACCCCAAACAGAGCAACAGTATCGAAAGTGGGGCTCGACAATACCTGTGTATAGAGTTTTCAAACTTTCCTTTGGCAGAAAGGACTTAGCATATTTTAGAAAGCCGACTGCCCTGGAGACCTTGGTAGAAACTGCCTTGATTTGCTCTTTCCAATCCAAAGAGCGGTCAATTTGCACACCAAGGTATTTTGTCTTTTTGACTACTTCGAGCTCATTATCGCGTATTTTCAATTTTAAGTCTAGATTTCGACTGTTGAGAGTGGTATGCTTCTACTTGGTAGAAATAAGCATGGAATGAGTTTTCGCAACATTCAAGGAAAGCTTGTTGCCTTGTAGCCAAGCATCCAGTTTCCTAAGATCACCGTTAATAGCCTCATTCAGCTGAGTTAAAGCATAAGACTGATGGCACAGACTGACTGACAAGACTGATGGTATCATCAGCATACATGGTCACAGAGGAATCTCGGACAGCCTGGGGGAGATCATTGATATAGATGAGGAAGAGAAGGGGGCCAAGGCATGAACCTTGCGGAACTCCAACTTCTATGTCCCCTATGTCTGAATCGACACCGTTAACTTGCGTTAAAAACAAGAATGAAAGTCTGACTTAAATTTAGAGACGAAGTTTTGGACGATTATTCAAGCAGATGTAAATCAGCGATTACAAAGATTCTTGCTTTAATTTATCAATGAAAGTCTGACTTAGATTTAGGGACTAAATTTTGGACGATTGTTCAAGCAGATGTAATTGAGCGATTTCAAAGATTCTTGCTTTAATCTATCAATGAAAGTTTGACTCTTATTTAGGGACCAAGTTTCGGACGATTATTCTAGCAGATGTAATTGCGCGATTTCAAAGATTCTTGCTTTAATTTATCAATGAAAATCTGATTTAGATTTAGGGACTAAGTTTTGGACGATTATTCAAGCAGTTGTAATTGCGCGATTTCAAAGATTCTTGTTTTAATCTATCAATGAAAGTCTGACTTAGATTTGGGGACTAAGTTTTTTCTTAAATATGGTTGATTTTTGCATCCCTGTACATGCATTGAAATATCTCTTTGTCCTGGCGTCAAGGAAAAAATTACAATCCTCAATCACGGACCCCGAAAAAGGGCCGATCCTGACTTCCTGACTCCCATAAAACCTCTGTGCTGCCCTTTTCAAGGAACGAAGTCGCAAACTGATTAGTTAGGGCACGTTAGAATTTTGCGAATACACTGGCAATGCTGCTTTCTGTCTACCATTGTGTGAATGCAAACAGAAGTCTTCAATTTGTTTCATAAAAGCATGTTCAAAAATGGAAGCCGGAGCTTGTGTACGTTTTTATGAGCACTGGCTTTAGATGCCTCACAACAATGTCTATTGATTTCTCTTTCTTTCCTTTCTCTATTTCCTACTTTCTTCATTCGCCATCCTTTCTATCTTATTTGTTTCTCCTTCCTTCTCAATCTTTTTCTATTTTTTGTCCGAAGTTCTTTTGCCGTTCTTCCTTCATTTTGTAATTGTTTGACTTTTTCGTTTCTTTCTGTCGCTTCCATGGTTTGCTCCGTTCTTTTCTGCCTTCAATTTTTCTTCCTTTCTTTCTTTTGTTCTCTCTCTCTTCATTCCCTTTTCGCTTTATTTTCATTACTTCCTTTGTTTTGCTCCGTTTTCCGCCTTCTTTCTCCCCCGCCTTTTTGCTCGTGCCTCCCTCCCTCCCTCCCTCCATTAGTTTAGTTTACCTTTCTTTCCTCTTTCTCTTCTTCCTTCTCTCTCCTTTTCTCTTGTTTTCCTCTCCTTTCCTCTTTTCCTTCTTTCTTTCTTTCTTCCCCGTTTCTACCCCTTTTCTTCCTTACTTAGGGATCAGCTTCCTTCGCGCACTTTTTCCACCTCTGCTTTTAGCGTCTGACGTTTCACCTTTTGTCTGTCATTGTCGCTGGTGTGGAAGTGGCTGCAATTTTCTGCTTTCCACTCTTACCTGACTTCTGTTACAAGTGCCTTTTCTTTCTCTTTTCTTCTTTTACTTTCCTATCCCCTTCCCCCTTTATTCTCTCGTTATCCTAGTAATACAAATTTTTATTTTCTTCTTTATTTCATTTGCTATGGTTTCGATCACTGATCTATCAGCGCAAGAAGTAACGACATAAAAGCTCAGACCTAGCATATGGAGTTTTACCAAGTTGCTTTTTGAAGATTTCTCAAAATCTGCAAGTTCCTTTTGACTCATGTCATTTCATTTTATTTTATTTAACGACGGTAGCCCTGTCAGTCTTGTGGAGACTGCTTTACATGGGGCCGTGCAAAAAGACTACAAAGTAAAAACCTAATTTACAAATGTTTTCTAAATTAAGTTAAATAGCAATAAAAAAAACTAAAAATGTCCACAACAAAATTAATCGAAACTAAATCAAAAGAAAAGTGAGATCAAACCCTGTTCTGCAATGACTCGTTTAACCTTCTTTTGAAGGTAGGCAGATAGGGTGCATGTTCGACATCCAAGCTTTATTTGTTTCAAAGCTTTGGTCCACGAAATGAAATAAACTTCTGCGCATTTGACGTTTGCCCAGTTGCTCATTTGACTCGACCTGTGGCTGACTCGTAAAGTGACTTTTGAATGTTTTTCGTAGGCAAAAGCATCAAATCCATTTGGAGGATTTGGTGGCTTTGGGTCTTTACAGTCATCATTCGGTAAGGCATCATTCCCATCAACTGGATTCGGTAGTGATAAAACTGTGGCATCTGTCAAACCATCTTTTGGAATACCGTCTTTTGGAACATCTTCTTTTGGAACAGATGCAAAGACGACAGGCAGTGACCAGCCGTTTAAGTTTACAGCCAAATCAGATGATAAAATGATGCCAAAGTTTGGTCAAGCGAAGGGTAAGCTGTAATAATCATTATTTAGAAATTGTTGACTAGTTATACCACGTGATTTAAAAAGCAATGTCCGCTTTTGCCGTCGTGTAGAATACCGGGTTTGCCGCTCTTGTCAGACCACGATAAATCGTACCCTTGGCCGATTTTGAAGATTAATCATGTAATCTTTAGTCAAAATCCTAAATGGTACTCTGTAATTTTTTTTCTCTCAATTTTTCGTCAACCTTCTTCCCGAGCTATAGGCAATTTCTCGAAAATCCTTTGTCTGGAAACAGCCTAAATCGACCGAAAAACATCGATCAAATTGTTTAAAGACTGTCCTTGACAAGACAATGAGAAAACTCTTAGAAAAGACTTGGGAATTAAAAAGTAGATTTAGTCATGATCAGTTGCACGAGCGGTCGCTCGATCCTTGCACAATCTTAATATTTGGGATTTTGACTAAACAGTAAGTCATCAATATANCCTTGGCCGATTTTGAAGATTAATCATGTAATCTTTAGTCAAAATCCTAAATGGTACTCTGTAATTTTTTTTCTCTCAATTTTTCGTCAACCTTCTTCCCGAGCTATAGGCAATTTCTCGAAAATCCTTTGTCTGGAAACAGCCTAAATCGACCGAAAAACATCGATCAAATTGTTTAAAGACTGTCCTTGACAAGACAATGAGAAAACTCTTAGAAAAGACTTGGGAATTAAAAAGTAGATTTAGTCATGATCAGTTGCACGAGCGGTCGCTCGATCCTTGCACAATCTTAATATTTGGGATTTTGACTAAACAGTAAGTCATCAATATACGATTGATCATGGCCTGTTAAGAATTAAAACTTTTTTTGCGCACCCGGTAGTGAGTTTTATCTCCAATCTTGATGACTATTTTGTCTTTTTTTATTGTTTAGTAGACAGGATAATTTAGATGTGAAAATGTATATGACTAAAACAGCATAGGCATCAAATCTTTAAAAACATTGCATGATTGGTTAATGCATCTTTTGTTTGATTTAATTGCTTGAAAGGAACTTCAGTTACTTTGTTATAAGTGCTCATTGGCAATCTTTGATATCTTGAATATTTTAAAAATTGCAGCATCTTCTATGTTGCAAACCGTTTTCTGGTTGTGACGTCATCAAATTGCTAAATTGTGAACCATACAAGCTACGGAATCTGCTTACCGCCATTTTATAGACCTTCATAAACTATGGTTTTCTTGAAGATTGAATAGTCTTTCCTCTATTGATTTTGGATTTACAACAATTTTAATTTTTGTCCAAGCTTTTCGTGAATTCTTTCAATAAAAAGAAAAACGCAATAATTCTGAAAAAAATCAAGATATTAAAAATTTCCAATGAACACTTATAGCGAAATATCTGAAGTTCTTTCCAAGCCATCAAATCAAACGAAAGATGCATCAATAATCGTACAATGTTTTTTAAAGATTTGATGCCTATGCTCACTAAAACAGTCATTGCTTTGTTTTTTATATTCCATAAAATTTTACTAAACAAATTACCTCTCCTATAAACTACAAGCTACTTTACAAACACTACGACAACGATACCCTGGGGAGCAAAAGACTATGACTACCCTGGGGCCATTACATAAGAAAGTTAAGAAATACACGTAACTACTATTACTAAAATGAAGATGATANAATTAAAACTTTTTTTGCGCACCCGGTAGTGAGTTTTATCTCCAATCTTGATGACTATTTTGTCTTTTTTTATTGTTTAGTAGACAGGATAATTTAGATGTGAAAATGTATGTGACTAAAACAGCATAGACATCAAATCTTTAAAAACATTGCATGATTGGTTAATGCATCTTTTGTTTGATTTAATTGCTTGAAAGGAACTTCAGTTACTTTGTTATAAGTGCTCATTGGCAATCTTTGATATCTTGAATATTTTCAAAATTGCAGCATCTTCTATGTTGCAAACCGTTTTCTGGTTGTGACGTCATCAAATTGCTAAATTGTGAACCATACAAGCTACGGAATCTGCTTACCGCCATTTTATAGACCTTCATAAACTATGGTTTTCTTGAAGATTGAATAGTCTTTCCTCTATTGATTTTGGATTTACAACAATTTTAATTTTTGTCCAAGCTTTTCGTGAATTCTTTCAATAAAAAGAAAAACGCAATAATTCTGAAAAAAATCAAGATATTAAAAATTTCCAATGAACACTTATAGCGAAGTATCTGAAGTTCTTTCCAAGCCATCAAATCAAACGAAAGATGCATCAATAATCGTACAATGTTTTTTAAAGATTTGATGCCTATGCTCACTAAAACAGTCATTGCTTTGTTTTTTATATTCCTTAAAATTTTACAAAACAAATTACCTCTACTATAAACTACAAGCTACTTTACAAACACTACGACAACGATACCCTGGGGAGCAAGAGACTATGACTACCCTGGGGCCATTACATAGAAAGTTAAGAAATACACGTAACTACTATTACTAAAAAGAAGATGATAATATACAAAAGGAAAACGAAGCTACAAGTTAAGGTAGCTTTCAACCAAACAATTGCGCATGAAGGTTTGGAGTTTAGAACTAAACATGGTAATCTACAAATTGACTATTTGGTCGCAAGCTGCCTTATGACATCACACAATTACAAACAAGGAGGACTACTAAAGCAGACATTACTAAAACAGACACATACAGAAGGGATTTGGGTGTTCTGTAAGGATATGAGTAGTATTCAATCAACGCGTTCTGTTTCGAAAATATACTTCATTGTTAAGTTTAAGATTAATTTGTTGGCTTCCAAGGACATCCAAAGTCATTGCTTTCTTAAGTTATAGGAAATTTCAATGTTGAAGCTATTGCTGAAAAACTTGAAAAGTAGAAGAAGATGATTAAATTTCATCTACTTTTAGAATGATGATTATTGCTTGAAAGGATACCGAAAGATTTAGGAAACAAAATATCACGACAATCATTGCATCATTTATCCACTATGAAACTGAAATAAAGCATGCTTCTGTTTTTCGCTCGAGTATGGGATACGCTTCTTTCAGTTGTTTTTTCCTCCATGGGAACAGAGTTTCATAGTTCAAAATAATTTGAAGATGAAAGTGGAAAAACCTTGATACTTTTTCTACTTTTTTTTCATTTTTTGTTTCTAAAAATCGTCAGAAAACAGCTTCCAAGTGCAATCTTCCAACGGTATAACCAATTTAGTGAGGTAGGTTTCGAATCGAAGTTAGGTATTGTGCTGTAAAGTGATACATTTCTTTGAATTTATTGAATAAATGACTATTGTATCTTATATTAAACGCTGTAATGTGTTGTGAAGCACCCATTACATTCGTGGCCAAAAATTTAGGACCACATTTTAGTCGATAACATTTGTTGACGCAAGGAGCTACAATGCTACTGCTCTGACTTTTGAGTTGTCTTTGAGTTGTTTTCAGGTCAACTTTCCATGAAGAAGAATAATACAATGAATTCTTGAAAATTAATTGCGAATAACTATGCGATTTGTTGCTTCAAACTATGAGTAAAGGGCTGGTCTTAAACTTATGGCCACAGCTGTGGACTGAAAACCTTCATGTGACTGTTTCCTAGCCTGATAACCAGCCAGCAGCTCCAGCTGCAAATACTGTTCCCAGTATTTTCTCTCCTGCTGAAACTGCTACTGGAACGAAAAGCAGCTTATTGTCCTCAACACCTTTGTTTGGAAACAAGACGGAATCGAAAACTGCAGGTAAGAAAATAAAACAAATCTTCCAAGCTACTAGGTGTGCAAAAAATAGCAGATTTGAGTGAAGCTAGCCACTTAGATATTATTGAGTAATTCTGAAGGTGGTATGAAAATATACTACCGGGTGAGTCAATAAAAACAACCCCCGTTTCCGAGGCCACTGCTCCCTGGATATCAAGACAATAATATTGGCAAATATATTATTCCCTGAAGCCGTTGTTTTTGCGGAGTTTTGATATTTTGTAAAAAAATCAAAGAAATGAATTCTGCATGGATTGATGTCAAATCCAGGTGAGTAACACATATTTTGGGTCAACCCCCTTGTCGGCAGGACCACTACAATTTCCGATAATTTCTGTAAATTTCATTGTGACATCATAGCAAAATGGCGGAAATTTTCAAACAACAACATCCAAATTCGGAATCTACATGGAAAGTTGACCTGAAACAACTCAAAGACAACTCAAACGTCAGAGCAGTAGCATTGCAGCTTCTTGCGTCAACAAATGTTATCGACTAAAATGTGGTCTTAAACTTTTTGCCACGACCGTATATAGTTATGGAATATAACTAACTTAAACTAACTCTCATGTGTCTTTTTTACATTCATATTATTTCATCATCTGCCTTAAAGACAGCAAATATATCCTGCTATCTTGCTTGATCATCTTCTTTGAAATAAACATCCCCAAAGCCCCCTTGAAAAGCAGCCCTTTAATCAAAATGACCATCCATAAAAGTGCTGATATTTATTTCTGCTTATTTTAGGGAATATGGTACGTAGCAAGGATTTGATCCATTGATTGTATTGTTTACATCTAACATCAATTTTTAAATGTGAAACTTTAGATGTTAAAGGTCACGAATCAAAGGTCAATTGTTTACATTTAACGTCAATTTTTAAAGGTGAAACTTTAGATGTTAAAAGTGACGAATCAAAGGTCAATTCTGATGTAAAGGCTACAAATGGAGTATTAAAGGTCCATGATGTCAAGAGTGAAATCACAGATACAGATCAACAAAACGAAGAGCAATATGCTGATCAGATCACGTCACTGAATATCAGCTTTTTAGGCTGGATTAAACAACACATTGACAACAACCCGTTGATTGATTTGACGCCCGTTTTCAAGGATTACACAAAACATATGGAAGAAATCGAGAGTACATATGGAAAGACAGCGAAAACAGAGACTACTGCTCCGAAAGATACACTGGGAGACACTGATACAACGTCGAAGAGCCAGCCTAGTTCATCGCCGGCGAAATCAATTGCTAATGTCTTCTCCCTTGCTAAAACTTCTGTTACAAGTGTCTTCTCGCCAGCTGCAGCTACAACTGCTGTTTCCAACGTCTTCTCGCTTGCTACAACTTCTGTTACCAGTATTTTCTCTCCAGCTCCAGCTGCAAATACTGTTCCCAGTATTTTCTCTCCTGCTGCAACTGCTACTGGAACAAAAAGCAGCTTATTGTCCTCAACACCTTTGTTTGGAAACAAGACGGAATCGAAAACTGCAGGTAAGAAAATAAAACAAATCTTCCAAGCTACTAGGTGTGCAAAAAAATAGCAGATTTGAGTGAAGCTAACAACTTAGATATTATTGAGTAATTCTGAAGTTGGTATGAAAATATACTACCGGGTGAGTCAATAAAAACAATCCCCGTTTCCAAGCCTGGATATCAAGACAATAATATTGGCAAATATATTATTTAATGGTGGACTTGTACAAATCGATTTTTAAAATTTACCTGACTGAAATCGGCCACTCCGCTCTGAAATTATGAGGGATTTTCTCGAGAAAGCTCCTTTAAGAAATCTTCAAAACAGACCTAAAATCACGATTAGATGTTCCAAATATTTCTGCCTTACAGCAATGGCTTTTACATGCTTCAGCACGTGTTATTCCTTTGGGAGGATGAAAGTGTCATCCTGGGAGCATGAGAATAACACGTGCTAAAACGTGTTGAAGTCATAGCTGGTTAGGCAGAAATATCAGGAAAATTTGGTCGTGATTTTAGGTCTGTTTTGAAGGTTTTTTAAAGGAGCTTTCTCGAGAAAATTCCTCATAATTTCACAACGGAGTGGCCGATTTCAGTCAGGTAAATTTTAAAATCGATTTGAACATGTCCACCATTAAATAATATATTTGCCAATATTATTACATTGATATCCAGGGAGCAGTGGCCTTTTAAACGGGGATTGTTTTTATTGACTCACCCGGTACTGCTTGCTCCAAAAAACTAGGTACGTTCGGGAAAACCACCAAACATCGAGTCCAATATCAATTTTTAAATTTCTTTTTGATAAAAGAGGAAAGGATGATATCATGAAAGACCAAATTACGTTAATACATATACCTGGTGAGCCAAAAAAACGTTTCCACTGTCGAAAATTCATGGCACCAAGAGTACTTGATGGATTTGGATGATTCAAATTCTACTCAAAAGCTGAGAGGCCGAAATTGGACTTCACAAAAATTTCTTGTTTGCGAAATGCCTGAAAAAGGGTCAAAACATCTGATCAAATTGTAAGGAATCTCCTCACACAGAATAATACGCACGGGCATTTCACATCTCTCAGGAGTTATGGGAAAATAGATTTTCAAACAAATACTGAAGTTTTTCAATCCCATGGCAATAAATATGCAGATGATATCTTTCACCCGTGAAAAATTAAACTCTCTTTATTGTTTTGTGAGAGGAGTTTCTTTACGATTTGATCAAGTGGTTTAGGCCCTTTTTCGGGCATCGCAACAAAGAAATTTTCGCATAGTCGAATTTACGTATATTTTCAGTGCTCATAAAAACACGAGAAAATTACCAAAATACTTTATCCTCTCGGCTATCACGCATAATTCGATTCATTCCAATCCATTTAGTACTCTTAGTGCTATGACTTTCAAAAGTGGGAACCTTTTTCTGGCTCATCCAGTAGTTTTCCAAGATCTTTTTTCAAACCTTTTAAGTCAAGATCATAAAATGTTATTACTTTAAAAAATAATTTAATCAGTTGCAAAACGGTGCCGAGAGAAATTTTAGCGATAGGTATAATAAAAGAATGTTGGTGATTTTACCAATAATATGTCGGCGTTTTTTTAGCTTTGCCAAACAAATTGGCATGTTGTGATATAATCTTCGCTTACTCGTGTCTTTCTGCCTGTTTTATTCACCTAGTATCATGGCTCTGAATTGTAGGCCGTTCGGCAGCCATTACATCACGCTTTGCATGGCTACAACAACAACAGCTTAATTTTCGCTGTGCAAAGCGTGCTGTAATAGCCGCCGAACGGCCTACAATTCAGAGCTGTGATACTAGATGAATAAAACAGGAAGAAGGACACGAGTAAGTGAAGATTATATCATTTATTCACTTAGACTACGTTCACACGNTCCAGTAGTTTTCCAAGATCTTTTTTCAAACCTTTTAAGTCAAGATCATAAAATGTTATTACTTTAAAAAATAATTTAATCAGTTGCAAAACGGTGCCGAGAGAAATTTTAGCGATAGGTATAATAAAAGAATGTTGGTGATTTTACCAATAATATGTCGGCGTTTTTTTAGCTTTGCCAAACAAATTGGCATGTTGTGATATAATCTTCGCTTACTCGTGTCTTTCTGCCTGTTTTATTCACCTAGTATCATGGCTCTGAATTGTAGGCCGTTCGGCAGCCATTACATCACGCTTTGCATGGCTACAACAACAACAGCTTAATTTTCGCTGTGCAAAGCGTGCTGTAATAGCCGCCGAACGGCCTACAATTCAGAGCTGTGATACTAGATGAATAAAACAGGAAGAAGGACACGAGTAAGTAAAGATTATTTCATTTATTCACTTAGACTACGTTCACACGATGCCGGCACATTTTGAAAATGGTGAAAAATGTGAAGGTAGCAAAATTTTAGCTAGCGTTCACACTATACCGGCACAATTTGAAAACGGTAGGAAATTTGACGGTAACAAACTTGTTGCAATCTCCCCAAGAATTTGATGCCAAAGAAATGTACCTACACGTTAAGAATCAATCAGCCTCGTTTTGAAAGCGTCGAAAAATGTGCCGGTTTCATCGTCTTCGAGTATTCACACGATGCCGGTTTTAAACTATGCCGGTTAGAGTTCCGTTTTCAAAATCTACCGTTTTCAAAATCTACCGTTTTCAAAATCTGCCGTCAAAAAATGTACCGTTTTCGTGTGAACGGAAGGCCTATCCGTCACATTTTTCACCGTTTCCAAAATGTGCCGGCATCGTGTGAACGCAGACTTAGATAATTATCCATGCCTCATATTGTGCGTTGTAGATATGCTCGAAACGTCATATTTTTAAAATCTACTCTATTTTATGGTACTTTAATTATTTACAAATTATTTGGTCGTTTCACTTTGATGAATTCACGCACACAGACCTTATTTTAGTTAATCACCTAATTGATTATCTCTCATTTTTCAGACATATCATTCAAGCCTCCTGTTGCTGGATTCTTCAGCGCTGCTCAAACATCAACTCCGTCCACATCATCAGCTGTATCGAACAACGACAAAGAAGTGAAAAAAGACACTGAAGATAATGAGGATGAAGTTACAAAACCTGAAAGAAAAACGTGAGTATTTTTATGATCAGTTTCCAAATGTTTATTGAGACAAAAAGTCACTGTTATGCAGATAATTGTACGCTGAAAGCGTTTTGTGGTTATGCTTCGTATAACAGAAGCAGTATTTCTTAATGTTTTCATGAGAATAGAGCAAGTCACAGAGAAATTTTATCCTACAAGAACTTTCCTTGACCGAATGCAAAAACGTTTTATCATTTTATAAATTACCATTCTTAATTAATATAAAACTTAGACGACCATCAAAAATAATAGAAAAGAAACAATAAAAACACAACTGATACAGCCTCTTTTTTTGTCTAATTAACTAATTTTTGAGCAATGAAAGGAAGGTTCTGCGAAGATTGTTCGATCTGGCCTCAAGACATATGGCAGAAGGAGTGGAACTTACGCACTGTTGGAAAACACAAATTTGCTATACTTAAAATTGGAGCAGAACAACAGGTTTTGAAGTCAACAAGTAATCGTAGCTGCAACAATGACAGATATCGAAATAACAGATAACCTCTTCATTTTCCAAGGAGCCATAAATTACTCCAATTTTAAAAGGGTCGTTGCAATAGGCATACCTCGCACGTGCCGTTTTTTTTGTTGCCGAGAAAAGAAATTTGTTTGGAAAGTTGTTTATCTTGCACACAACAAAGAAAGCGCGCAAAGCCTGCATGTTAGCAGAGGGTCTTTAACTGTATCTGAAGCAGAAAGTTCAGTAAAAGCAATACATTTTTCAATCAAATCGCTTTATCATCAATCGCTAATAACCATGGAAAGAAAATGACCGATTTTAGCAAACTGAATTTTTATAACTACTTTAATCGCATTAGAAATTCAACAAGCACAACCTTGAGTTGTTTTACGCCACAATGTGGCTCGATAAACTTCCCATGTTTTTTTTCTGACGCACCCGGTAGATTTGGGGGACAGTCCCGTATAATCACAGGTTACAGAGCTTCAGGTTTAGATCAAAGCAACTGCAGTCGAGATAAAAACAGTCAATAGAAAATTTAATCTTTATTTTCTAGAATCGTGGAGGAAGATGCCTTCTACACGTCAAGATGTAAATTATTCTTCAAAAATGGCCAGGAATGGAAAGAGCTCGGAATTGGAATGCTTTACTTGAAACCGCTGAACAGCAAAACACAGTTACTGATCAGAATGGAGACGGCTGGCGGAAACATCCTTTTAAACATCTCTATACATGATAAACTACCTGCAAACAGAGTTGGTAAGAACAATGTATCTATCGTTTCTGTACCTAATCCACCAGTGTTTCTTAAAGAAAAAGATGGGGACAATTCGAAGCCTGTGACTTATTTGATTAGGGTAAAGGACAAGCATGAAGCTGATAGCTTATTGAAAGAGATTGAGGAGAATAAAAGTAAACCTTAGATTTTTAACCATTTGTTTTTAATAGGATGCTTTTTAGCAATTGCTTTCAGTAATTTATATCTCGTATATCTGATCCTCGATCATAGGAAGCATCACACAAACTTTTTAATAGACAATAACGCTAAAGATGGCAGCTCCAAAGACTCTGTTGTGTTTTGCTGCAAAGCATGCTGGTAAAAAGCTCCCTGATGACCACCTAACGACGTAAAAATTTTGATCTGCCGTTCGACTAGCTAGCTTGAATTCGGATCGACCTTGAATTCGAATGCAACATGGTTCGAAAGGAAACCTTTCCAAAGCAGAAAAAATTTAAAGGTTTGATTCAAATTGAAGTTTTAATTAAAGGTTCACGTTCGAATTACAAAAGTTTCCTATTTGTTTACATTGATTACTTGTTCCGAATTTTACCACAGCGAGCTTGTCGAAACGGCAGACCATTTTTTTATGTTGTTAGGTGATTGTTAGGGAGCTTTTTACCAGCATGCTTTGCGCGGCCGCCATCTTTAGCGTTATTGTCTATTTACAGCTAGATTCTCATCAAAATCATCAAAATTCAGAATACTGCAAAGCATTGCTGTAATTCTGAAAATAATCAAAACATCAAAACTATTGCAAATTGATTTATCGCAACGCATCTGAAGTTCCTTTCAAGCCATTAAATCAAACGGAAGGGTGATTATTCAAAATGACAAAATACCAACTCTTAATGCTGGCCAGTCTCCCTATAAATCCATTTAAAAGCGTTGAAACCAATTTTAAATTTTGATTGCCCTTGCGCGCGATACCAAATCATTGTTGTGAGTGCATGAGTGTAATTCCTAAGCAAATGCTAGAATTTTCAGCATAACAAAGCAGTAATCTTCGAAATCATTTTTACAGTTGATAGCATAGGCGTTGAATCTTTGCAAAATTTAAAATTAACCATGTAAAATTGCCATTTTCTTTCAAATGAATTGTATGAAGGGAACTTTAGGTAATTTGCTATAATTCCTGGGAGAATATTTTTGATATCATCATCATTTTTAGAATTGCAGTGTTTTTATGTTTTATGAAAGGATGCACGAGAGGAAGTATCTTCAGAGTTTTGCAAAGATTTGATGCCTGTGCTACGATCGCTTGAAAACTGCCTTATACAATGTTCAAGAAACTTCTGTTCTTTAGTTTTTAAACATGCTCCATTTTCTCATGAGTCTTGAACAGAACTCACAATAGTATTACGCGCTGTATATGCCGCAATTTTGATATCATTGGTAATCTCTTTCGGGTTTCTTTCGTAAAATTGGTCTGCTTCTGGTGGAAAATTGCTTTTGTTTTTGTGGTAGAATTCGTGAAACTCCACAAAATATCACAAAGAAAATTGTGATGCAACATTCTACTTCTCTGCTGAACAAGGCTATTTTTAGACTTTTTGTGATCTATCAAAGCCATAGAAACTAATGCATTTTACAGCCAGTGGACAAACGTTTCAAGAGAAACTTTTAGAAAGAGCACCTGGAGAGCATAATAGGTACCCGGTACATCAGGTGGGCCATGATTGACAGGTCACGATAAATCGTACAGTGGACCAACTTGGAAGATTGATGACTTACTGTTTAGTCGAAATCCCAGAATATATTTGCGATTTATTTCCCCAAATTTTCGGCCCCCAACTTCTAGAGTTATAGCCAATTTCTTGAAAGTTTATAGTTTGGAAACCGTGTAAAGCGATTTAGAAACGCTGACCACATGTTTTTTGTTATGATAGTAAGAACATAGTAAGGACACTTCAAGTGGACTTGGGAATTTTGAAATGGCTTATAGACATAATCTTTTGCACTAGTGTTCTCGGTGTAAGCTCAAACTTACTTTTAAGTTTTTGTAATAAATATATATATTCTTCCTTGAATTTTTACATAATTCCAATAAAATTTCCAAATCTAAATAGCCAAGTCATCTCAGAGATTTTTCTCTTTGTGCTGTCAAGTTCAGCCTTTTTTTATATTTAGAAATTATTTTATCGATTCTATGCTGTTTTCAGACTAAGAATTTTCAAGAATTCACTGATAACTCAAAGAGGAGGAGGTCGAGAAATTGAAAAAAATTATAAGTACAATGTATTATTTTGAACAGAGATTAAATCAATAATCCCCAAAATCGGATGAGTATTTGATTTTCTGTAGCTTGTGGAAAATTGAGTGCTACTTTCTTGTCATCCCCAGAAATTTTGATGATATAATACAGTACAGGCCTTGCGCAAATTAGCATGGTTTTCCTGGCTGAGAATTCTCAAGAACTCTTAATAATTCTTTAGAATATTTTTAGTTTCTTAAGAATTCTTGTTTAAAAAATGTACAGTCTTTCATATGACTCAAGAATTCTTATCATAATGTCAAGAATTCTTGAAAATTCTTAAGAATTCTTGAAAATTCTTCAGAATTCTTGAAAATTCTCAAGAATTCTTGTCATGTTAATGTGCTCAGGCCTGTACTGTAAATGTTACGACTTTGGAGAAGAAACGTTTGCTACTTCTTCCACACTGTATTCTCCAAATGCAAAACTTTTAATTTTTATCTGAAGGTGCACGTTTTATCCAATTTTTTATACCTGATATTGACATCTTCCTGTTGATGTTTGTAAGTTTGAAACTACAAAGCATATATAAATGATAGATAGACAATATGATTTCATCAGATAAGATGAAAGCTGTAACATTGATTGTACTTCAATTTATGACTTTATAGTTGTTGTTCAATAGTTAATGATGCTTATGATAAAGAAGTTTACCATCGTGTGATATCTTGCAATACGTCCTCAAAAACCATGCTAAATACAGTCTGTGGTAACCTACAGTATACTTTCAGGGCTGGCAGCCATTATTCTTACACTGGATGAACAGTGAAAACTAAGAAAGCCATACTTGAATCTTATAATTTTTTATATCTTGCAATACGTCCTCAAAAACTACGCTAAATACAGTCTGTGGTACAGTAACCTAGTATACTTTTAGGGCTGGCAGCCATTATTCTTACACTGGATGAACAGTGAAAACTAAGAAAGCCATACTTGAATCTTATAATTTTTTATATCTTGCAATACGTCCTCAAAAACTATGCTAAATACAGTCTGTCGTACAGTAACCTAGTATACTTTTAGGGCTGGCAGCCATTATTCTTACACTGGATGAACAGTGAAAACTAAGAAAGCCATACTTGAATCTTATGATTTTTGAACACACACTTCATCTCACAGAAATTTCTTTAGGCATTTCTATCAAAGTTGTTTTAATTCTAGACATTTGGCAATAAGGGGAAAAAGGCAGCTAAATCTAGGCAGTGTGCTGAACAATTGTCGTGGAAACTCAATTTCAAATACTACATACTACAACAACAAACTCAAATCTGATTCCTTAGATTTAATATCACAATAAGGCAAATTATTTGCTTGTGTTATTGAGCTAGGTCATTCTTTACCTATTTCTGCTGTTTAAATTTCAGCTTTTCCAGAACAGCCTAATTTTCCAACACTCTTTACTGGTCTAAAAGGCAGAGAAATTAACTGCTCTTATTTTCAAAAGAAGCTAATGTTTACAAACTTGTCAACATTATTCTTCATGAATTCTTGTATGAGCTGTTTTTGGTCTGCAAGACTTAGTTGCCTCAGTTGGTTTCTCTGTAGATTTTTCTGGCATCCAAGCTCTGTTGTCCTCAGTAAGATACTCTAGAAGGCGACTCTTTCCTTTTGTCTCTATCTCAATCACCTTTGAATCAGCTGATTGCACAGACTGAGACTCACAATTATCCGTTACTTCAGAGTCTGGTGAAATACTTGACAGATGACTATCAGGATTGTCAGAACCTTGTGGGTCAGGTCTCTGAGCCGACTTGAGTTCTTCAGAACGCCATTGATAACCCTTTGACTTCTCCTTGATTTTGATACTTTTATGTGACACTTTAGATTCAGTTTTTTTTATAGTTGAATTAACTTTAATTTTCGAATTCTCTTTTTCTTTATTTCTTCTAATTCTCTCATTTTTCAGCAATTTGTTATCTTCCGATTTAACCCATGAATTCTTTAATACTGTCTTTTCATTTTTTGATGACCGTTTTTCATTTAGCCACTCATCATATGACTTTCTTGCTTTCAACTGAACACCCTTGTCTGAACTATTAGATTTATCTGCTTCACCACTTTGATGGGAACTTTTAACTCTCTGTTTATCGAACAATGTTTTCTTCTTCTGCACCCTCTTTGGTCCACTTGCATCAAACTTTTCAACTTCTCTTTGTACCTCTCTACTTGTCTTTCTACTTGGCGATTTCTTAAAAGTATTCAAAACAGTGTAACCTTGTGGTCTACTATCCCCACTAGCCATCTCACCACTCTCACAACCTAATGGAGAAACTTTTTTATTTCCAGACATCTTTCTTGAAAGTTTCCACTCCTTCTTTTTAGACTGCATCCAATCATCAACAAGTCTATCAGACAAATCTTTCTTGCATAATTTTTCCATCTCTTCTAATCGCTTGGTTCTTTTCTCTTCCTTTTTAATCTTCCTTTCTTGTCTCTTTTTTTGCTTTACCTCTTTATTTTTGTTCTTCAACCACTGTAGCAAAGAAGTATTACTATTTTCACCCCATGTGTCATCTACAGGCTCTATTTTTGTGCGCATTCTTTCCCCATCCCCTCCACTTTTATTACTATCAGTTTTACCACTTGATGACAACTGCTTCTTGCGTTCAGCCTTGCTATTTCTAACTTTCCCATCACTTGAACTATTAGCATTCCCCTGGTCTTTTGCAGCTTTTGTCCTTGTCTTCATTTCAAAATTACTTTTAGAATCATGTTTACATTTCTTACTCCTTTTCCCTTGTTTGTTCACAAAGAGACTATCAAGCTCTGGCAAGTCCCTCAATCTCAATGTGGTCATTCTGCAGTTGCAGTTTGTGCAGATATTAACAACATCCTTCTCGCTTTTCTCTTCTGAAACAGATACCTCATCATTTCTAGCACCAGCTGAATTTTCTGAATCCGAATTCACCTTACTATTCCCTGAAGTCTCATCTTCCTCATCTCCGGTATCAAAATCATCAGAATATTCTTCAATAATTGGCAAATCAAATGAGACGCTCTTTTTTCTGTTGTGTTCGCTAATATCTTCCTCAGTGTCCTCAACTTCCTCAGCCTCCGCTGTGGGCGAAGCAGGTGGAAGCTCTACGGTTTCATCTTCAGAAATCCCATCACTTAGGCTTTCATCATTTTCAGCAACCATAATCGGAGTATTCGTTTTCTGTATTTTGTTTGAGGCTGATAAATGTTCATTTCGCGAAGTTTCATCTGTATTATTCGACCCAACACTCCCGATGTCATGCTCTTTTTCGTCAGCTGATAAAGGCCCTCTTCGCGAAGGTTTGTCTGTATTACTCGACGCAATACTCTCTGTTTCATGTTCTCTTTCTTCAGTGTTGTTTATGGCTGATAAAGGCCCACTTTGTGATGATATTTCTTCCGTAGTATTCGATGCTAGACGCTCTGCTTCATGAGCGTACGATTCAGTGTCCTCGTCTAAATTATCATTTATGAAATCCAAATCATCAGCGAAGTCATCAAAACTGAAGTCGTTTTTTCGAAAGCCATCATTCTCATTTGAAACAATGTCGATCAGCAGGCCTAAACTGTGCTTTGAATTATCCATGATGCTAAAAAACCAGCGAAGCCTGATTTGGGTTTTAAACGAAGCGAAAACAACAAGCTGTGTAAGTGTGTTGCTCAGATTCAGTCAAGGAACACCTTCATATATTCACATCATCTGTTACAATTTCCCCTTTCAATGTGCTTAGATCTTCGACAGCAGCAATACTCCAGCAGATCTGCATGCCAAAAGGTACGCTAAGCTGCCAGCAATGTTGCTGTATCATCCGCTGTTGTTTTACACGGAACAAAAACAATCCATTATTTATGGTTGTTCCCTTGGTGATTTGTTGCCATAGCTTCCTCCTTCGCAATTTCGCGACAGGAAATGAATGATGCAGAACGAGGCTATGACACAAATTCCAAGAAATTAGACTCGAAAAGAAAATGGCGGACGAAGTACAAGTAAAGGTGGCTCTGCACCAAAGACATAACTGAAGATTCAAGCAAATCAAATTAGTTGTTTTAATTGGAAAGAATCGTAGAAAACGTCAGCAAAGTTAAAGACGTCGACACCAGGTTAGTCACACAAATTTCTCTCTCGGGACATCGTGAAAATTTAAGTAAATAAAGTTAAAGTTGCAAATTTTAGGTATACAAATGACAAATGCAAGGATCAATATTCGTATCTTTTTTGACGAACTTACATTCAAACAAATTTTGTTCAGAAACATAACCTTAAAGGCTTGAATACCTCATAATAGCGCAAATTTAGTTGCAAATGCAATGCAAGAATAATTCTTGGCTTCTTTGATATGATAGAGTGTTGTTAGGGGTCATTGGCAAAAGATTTTCGTCCCCGTTAACGGATTTTGTCTGTTAAGATCCGAACCCCCTCCCCCCACGGACAAACTTCATGCCTTTTCAGGATTTCTGTCCCCAAAAATTTTGGCAAAATGGCAATCTTAACGGATTCAGGTGAGACCCCCTCCCCCTCCTAACGGACAAAATCTGTTAACGGGGACGAAAATCTTTTGTCAATGACCCCTTACCTTTGAAAACAATTTGACTTTGGTAAGAAAGCTAAGCTGAAAACCAAAGAAATATGACCTTAAAAATACGGATTTATCGTGAAAATGTAAACAACAAAAGTTGCTCAGTTTAGTTACAAATGAAAACTTGAATGAATCTTTGTTTCTTTTATGAAATTCTTACCTTAAAAAGTAAAATTTATTGAAAATAGGGACCTAAATGCATGAATATATTGTTGAAATTTAAATAATGGAGGCTGCATCTTTTAGTTAGAAATGCAAGCATTACTCTTTATTCAACAAATATACTGTATGTCTATCCTTTGAAAAATTCATTACAAAATTTCTAAGGCAACTGACAGAGATATAAGACAACTTAAGTCAGGGGCCTGGGCAATCTAAATATAGCCTTGTATTTTATTATATTTGATGATCTCAATAGATTATCAAAACAATTTGACCACTGATCTGTGATTTGGAAAAGTAGAGGCACAAATCCTTCTTTTGTTCTATTTTAAACTATATCGCTATATGTCCATCAATTGTCTTTAAGCAATAATAGCTACTAACTTTAGTTATAAATTCAATCATCAAAGTTTGTTTCTTTGATAACAATTTTACATTGGAAAGAGAAAAATATTTTCAATAGGGCCTAATGTCTCGTTCAATTCCTACCCTGACCATCCCCCGGGACACCCCCAGGCATTTGCACAAAAAATATTCCCCGCCCCCGGGCTTTTGACAGCAAATTTTTTCCCTGCCCCGGGGCATTTGACAACACCCGGGATCTTTAGAATTTTATGGAAATCTTGCGGAGGAGCATGAAATTTTTTCATTACCATAGTTTCAACTTTCATAAGCACAGTTGCACTTGTGAGGTTTCGCTATTTTTGGAAAAAACACTTGTAACAAGAGAACATGTGGTTTTGGAACGTTCGACGTTCAATTAAATCTTATTGTTTCTGTTGTTCGGGAAAACAAAAGACAAGTGTCTTGTCTTCGCCTGATTGCATACAAATAGCTAAGGCCACGGCTATCGTTACATAATCGTTACATTATTTATTTCTGAGTATGAATCTTCTATTGCGTCGCTTGAATCAGCAATATTCTATGAAATCTTCGAAATAAATGATGTTGATGTTCTCCAACATATCAAGTTTTAAACAATGAATAATATCTCTGACTAAAAGTTTTTTTGGATTCCAATGAAAAAGTTTAAAGAAAAATCCCGGCCCCCGGGCATTTGACAGCAAATTTTTCCCCGGCCCCCCGGGCATTTGACCACAAAATTTTCCCCGGCCCCCGGGCATTTGCGCACAAAAAAATTGTTGACCCCCGGGCAGCCGGGGGGGATGGTCAGGGTAGGAATTGAACGAGACATAAATGCATGAATTTACTGTAAAAAATTATTCAATAAAAGCTGCTAATTTTAGTTACTAATGCAGGCATGAATCTTTGTTCTTTGATGAAAGTCTTACATTTGACAAATTATTTGATTTTTATGAGGAATTTATGCTTAAAAGCACACAGTCCTTGCTCCATTTTAAGCAACAAAGATAAAAGTCTGAAATGTAGAAAAGAAAAAAACTTTATTGAAAAATGTAGGCTGAAAGGAATCAATTTATTGCTAAAATTGAAACCATTCAATTTAATTCGATAGAATTTAGTTCTTTAAAATTTTTGTTGAAGAAATAAAGATTTATGCTTTCATTTGTAACTAAAATTAGCAGGTTCTATTGCGTGAATTTTCAGGCAGGTAAAGACCCCAGTGCTGTCAGAGATGTCAGAGATGCCGCAGCCAGCTTCTCTGACGTTTCACAACTCCAACATTTTTACTTGGCCCTATTTGCTGTACTAAATAATTCAGAGATATTTGATCTGCTGAAAATTCGTAAGATTCAGTTTCAATTTTGTGAACAAATAAAGTACGTAACTATATAGGTTTTATAACTGTTAGTGAAACATACCAGGCTTGAGTAAAGGAATATACTTTGAAAATTGACACGATCATACTGGGTGTCCCAAACAAAGTTACCCCCGTTTGTTAGAATGTAGCGCCATATTGAAAAAAGATACAGTTTTTAAGTATTGACTTTCGCATCGAATAATGGCTAACTTAGATGTCAATAGTTTGATTTTCACCGCAGGTCGAATATTCTTGGAGTTATGAGTTCCGAAACGCAAAATTATCGTTAAGACTAAAACAGTAGGCCAAAGTGTTATGGAGGAGTCAGGCAAAATTTTACAAGATTTCACTAGCCCTGCTTCTGTTAAATTTTATTTGCTTCCAAATGAATTATAGTGCTTTCCTTTAAATGAAGTGTTGTTGTTGAAACCTTGTAAAAAAATGGACGACCTGTGCCTGATTCCTCCACAACACTTTGGCCTACTGTTTTTGTCTTAACGATAATCTTGCGTTTCGGAACTCATAACTCCAAGAATGTTTGGCCTACGGCGAAAATCAAACTATTGACATCTAAGTTAGCCTTTAATCAATGTGAAAGTCAATATTTCAAAATTGTATCTTTTTTCAATATGACGCTACATTTCAACAAACGGGAGTACTTTTTTTGGGACACCCGGTAGCTGCTAATTTTAGTCACAAATGAAAGAACAAATCTTTCTTTTTTTATGAAAGTTTTACCTTTGAAAAAGAAAAAGATGTTAGTGAAACATACCAGGCTTAAGTAAAGGAATATATTTTGAAAATTGACACGATCATAGCTGCTAATTTTAGTCACAAATGAAAGAACAAAGTCTTACCTTTGAAAAGGAAATAAATTTTAGTGAAAAATAGGAGGCTGAAATGAAGGAATTTATTGTGAAAATTGATTCGATGTTAGCTGCTAATTTTAGTCGCAAATACAATAACAACTCTTTGTTATTTTTTTGAAAGTCTTACCTTTTAAACAGGAAACAAATTTTAGCGAATGTTGTAGCCTCAAATAAAGAATTTTATTTTTAACATCTAAGTAATGATAGCTGCTAAATTTAGTCGCAAATGCAAGAACAATTAGTTGTTTTTTATGAAAGTTTTACATGGAAAAAGAAAGAAATGTTAGTGAAAAATATAGGCTTAAATGAAGGAATTTATTATGACAATTTAAGCAATGATCTCTGCTAATTTTAGTAGCAAATGCAAGAACAAATATTTGTTATTTTTTTGAAAGTTTTTCATTGGAAATGAAATATATTTTACTGATAAATGTAGCCTTAAATGAAGGAATTTATTGTGAAAATTTAAGCAATGATCTCTGCTAATTTTAGTAGCAAATGCAAGAACAAATATTTGTTATTTTTTTGAAAGTTTTTCATTGGAAATGAAATATATTTTACTGATAAATGTAGCCTTAAATGAAGGAATTTATTGTGAAAATTTAAGCAATGATCTCTGCTAATTTTAGTAGCAAATGCAAGAACAAATATTTGTTATTCTTTTGAAAGTTTTTCATTGGAAATGAAATATATTTTACTGATAAATGTAGCCTTAGATGAATTAATTTATTGTGAAAATTTAAGCAATGATAGTTGCTAATTTTAGTAGCAAATGCAAGAACAAATATTTGTTATTCTTTTGAAAGTTTTTCATTGGAAATGAAATATATTTTACTGATAAATGTAGCCTTAGATGAATTAATTTATTGTGAAAAGTTAAGCAATGATAGTTGCTAATTTTAGTAGCAAATGCAAGAACAAATATTTGTTATTCTTTTGAAAGTTTTTCATTGGAAATGAAATATATTTTACTGATAAATGTAGCCTTAGATGAATTAATTTATTGTGAAAAGTTAAGCAATGATAGTTGCTAATTTTAGTAGCAAATGCAAGAACAAATATTTGTTATTCTTTTGAAAGTTTTTCATTGGAAATGAAATATATTTTACTGATAAATGTAGCCTTAGATGAATTAATTTATTGTGAAAAGTTAAGCAATGATAGTTGCTAATTTTAGTAGCAAATGCAAGAACAAATATTTGTTATTCTTTTGAAAGTTTTTCATTGGAAATGAAATATATTTTACTGATAAATGTAGCCTTAGATGAATTAATTTATTGTGAAAAGTTAAGCAATGATAGTTGCTAATTTTAGTAGCAAATGCAAGAACAAATATTTGTTATTCTTTTGAAAGTTTTTCATTGGAAATGAAATATATTTTACTGATAAATGTAGCCTTAGATGAATTAATTTATTGTGAAAAGTTAAGCAATGATAGTTGCTAATTTTAGTCCCAAATGCAAGAACAAATCTTTGCTATTTTCATAAAAGTCTTAAATTGGAAAGAAAGAAATTTTAGTGAAAAATATAGACTTAATTTAAGGAATTTATTGTAAAAATTTGAGTAATGATAGCTGCTAATTTTAGTCATAAATTCGTGAACAATTAGTTGTTTTTTATCATTGAAAAAGAAATAAATTTTAGTGAAAAATATAGCCTTAAATGAAGGAGTTTATTATGAAAATTGAAGCAATGACAGCTGCCAATTTTAGTCGTAAATGCAAGAACAAATCTTTGTTATTTTCACAAAAATCTTACATTGGAAATGAAATATATTTTACTGATAAATGTAGCCTTAAATGAAGGAATTTATTGTGAAAATTTAAGCAATGATCTCTGCTAATTTTAGTCGCAAATGCAACAACAATTATTAGTTGATTGATCATGATTGTGATCATGATTGATCATGATTGTCTTACCTTACCTTAAAAGGAATTAAATTTTGTAAAAAATATAGGCTTATATGAAGGAATTTATTGTAAAACTTGAAGCAATGATAGCTGCTAATTTTAGTCGGAAATGCAAGAACAAATCTTTTTTTTATGAAAGTCTTACCTTTAAAAAGGAAATAAATTTTGGTGAACGATACGGGCTTAGATAAAGGAATTTATTGTAAAACTTGAAGCAATGATAGCTGCTAATTTTAGTCGGAAATGCAAGAACAAATCTTTTTTTTATGAAAGTCTTACCTTTAAAAAGGAAATAAATTTTGGTGAACGATACGGGCTTAGATAAAGGAATTTATTGTAAAAATTTAAGCAATGATAGCTGCTAGTTTTAATCAAAAATGCAAGAATGAAGCTTTGTTATTTTGATGAAAGTCTTCCGTTTAAAAAGAAATAAATTTTAGTCAAAAATGAAGGAATTTATTGTGAAAATTGATGCAATGATAGCTGCAACTTTAGTTGCAAATGCAGACGTAAATATTTGTTTCTTGATAGAAGCTTTACATTCAGAAAAAAATATATAATTTAGTAAAGAACATAAGCTTAAAGCACGAAGTTATTGTGAAAATGTAAGAAAAATTTCCGATTTTATTTACAGATAAAATCAAGAACTTCTTTTCTTTGAAGAATTTATTGCAGTAGAACAGAGCATATTTTATAGGCTTTTAAGCAGAAATTTTAAGCCTTTCAATTGCTAGATTTAGGTAATAACAGATGCTAATTTTGGATACAAAAGCGAGCATAAATCTTTGTTTTTTTTTATGAAATTCTTGGTTTTAAAAGAAGATGAATTTTATTGACAGATATCAGGCTTAGAAGTTCGAATTTTCTATGATAATTGTAACAACAGCTGCTAATTATAGTTACAAATGAAGACAGTTATCTTTATTCTTTGAGGAAAATTTTGCATTTAATAAAATTTAAACCTTATTAAAAAATATAGGCTTAAAAGCATGAATTTCTTGAAAAATTTGAAGGAATAATAGCTGCTAATTTTTGTCACAAATTCAAGTACAAAGTTGGGTTTTTTTCATGAAGGTGTAAAATTTTATACAGAAATAAACCTTGTTGCAAAATATAGGCTTAAAAAGACCAATTTTAGTGCTACATTTTAAGCACCAATCGCTGCTAATTTTAGTTACAAATGCAAGTATAAATCTTTGTTTATTTGATTAAACTCTTTTGTTTCAAAAAAGAGATATAATGTAATTAAAAAATAGGCTTAACAACGTAAATTCATTATTACAATTAATTGACGAACGCTGTTTATTTCAGTCAGAAATGCATAAATCTTTGTTTTGTCGAAGGGAGTCTTATTTTTCAGAAATGGTTTGATCTGGTGTAAAAATGATTTGGTGTAGAATAAAGCTTAAAAGCGCGAATTTGTTTTGAAAATATACATAACAAGATCTGCTAATTTTCGTCACAAATGCAAGATTTTGTTACTTTGTTGAAAATACCTTTAATAAAGATATAATTTCGGTGAGAAACATGACTCAAAAGCACAAGATTCATTTTTTTATTTGTAACTAAAATTAGCAAATTTTATTGCTTGAATTATTACAATAAATTCTTACTTTCAAGCTTATAATTTTTCTATAAAGTTTATTTCTTTTTAAAAGCAAGAATTCAATCAAAGAAACAATGATTTTTCCTTGCATTCATTTGTAACTAAAATTAGAAGCTTTTACTGCTTGAATTTGGACAACAAATTCCTGCTTTTAAGGTCAGACTTCTCGTCAAAAATTAATTCTCTTTGAAAGCTAAGACTTTCGTCAAAGAAACAAACATTTTTGCTTGCATTTGTGATAACAAATAGCAGCTATTATTGCTTAAACCTTCACATTCAAATTAGTTATTATAAACTTATATTTCTCACTAAAATTTATTTCCTTTCTGAAGGCAAAACTTTCATCAAATAGATTAAGATTTATGTTTGCATTTGTAATAACTAAAATTCGTAGCTTTTATTGCTTAAACGTTCACATTTAAAAATTTGTTCTTTTAAGGTTATATTTATGCTTGCATTTGTATCTAAAATTACCAGATTTTATTGTATAATTTTGCAATAAATTCGTGCTTTTAAGCCTATATCTCTCAGCAAAATATTTTTCGTTTCAAAAGTAAGTCTTTCATCGAAGAAACAATGATTTTTTTCCTTGCATTAATTTGTAACTGAAATTGGCAGCTTTCATTGCATAAAATTTCATGATAATTTCGAGCTTATAAGTTATATTTTTGAATAAACATGTTTACTTCTTTGGCTAGTCTGCACTTTACCGGACCAGCTTTCAATATCGGCACACGATGTGTCATGGGGCAAGGGTTAGGGTTGGGTTTTGGAACAGGGGTTTTAGTTAGGGCTAGGTAGGGTTAGTTAGGGTAATTTAGGGTTAGTCAGGATTAGTTAGGATTAGTAGGGTATTTGGTCAAATTCTTTCCTGAGAGAAATGACATAAATCTGGTCCTCTAAAGTGCTGTCGTCCCACTCCTTTTTTAGATGTAAGACTTTCGTGAAATAACCAGGCTTTTCTTATTAGACAATAAAAACAAATCTATGTGTTGAGCCTATTTTTCATTAAATTTTATTTCATTTTAAAACATAAGAGTTTCGTCAAAGAAGCAAAGACTTGTGCTTGCATTTGTAGCTAAAGTTAGCATTTTCTTTGCTTAAAATATTACAGTAATTTTGTGCTGTTATGCTTATAACTATTACCAAAATTCATATCAGTATTGAATGCAAGACTTTCATAAAAAACAAAGATTTACGCTGTTATTTGAAACCAAAGATTGCCTATGTTTTTCAATAAAACTTTTTAATGTAAAACTTTCGTCAAAGAAACAACGATTTACGATTGCAGTTGAAGCTAAAATTTCCAGATTTTGCTGATTAAATTTTGAAATAATTATTGCCTTTAAGATTATATTTTTCTGCAAAGAGTTTTTATTTTGTAAAGCTAAGACTTTCATCAAATAAAGAAAGATCGAGGTTGCTTTTGTGAATAAAAATTAGCAGCTGTTGTTTCTTAAATTTTTATTCCTTCATTTAAGCTTATATTCCTAACTTAAAGTTGTATCTTTTTCCAGGGTGAGACTTTCTTCAAACAAGATCACGATGAAACAAGATCATAGATTACAAGTGGAGTAACCAGTGAACAAGAAAGGTCTAAAGGAGTGAAAATCATGGATTTAAACTGTAATGTATGTTTATACAGATTCCCGCGATTCAATACCAGTAATCTCACATACGGACACGAACGTAGTTAAATACAGACCAAAACGTAGCCTTGTTGCTAAAGACGAACCTAAAGACAAATGACGGATATATAGCGCCTAGTTTAAAAATAGAACAAAAGATGTCTGAGTGCCTACATTGTCCAGTTGATTTGATAATCTCTCAAGGTCATCAAATACAATGGAATACAATAGGCTATATTTGGATTGCCCAGGCCCCTGATTTAAGTCGCCTTATATCTCCGTCATTTGTCTTTAAACGTAGCCTTATAGTTAAAACGGACCTAAACGTAACCTTATTGCTAAATACGGACCTGAACGTAGCCTAATTGCTTAAACGTTGCCTTATAGCTAAAAACGGACCTGAACGTAGCCTTTTAGTTAAAGACAAACCTAAACGTAGCCTTTTAGTTTAAGACGGACCTGAACGTAGCCTCGTAGCTAACAACGAACCTAAACGTAGCCTTGTAGCTAAAGACGGACCGAAACGTAGCCTGGTAACTAAAGACGAACCTAAACGTAGCCTTTTAGTTAAAGACGGACCGAACGTAGCCTGGTAACTAAAGACGAACCTAAACGTAGCCTTTTAGTTAAATACGGACCTAAACGTAGCCTGGTAACTAAAGACGAACCTAAACGTAGCCTTTTAGTTAAAGACGGACCTGAACGAAGCCTGGTAACTAAAGACGAACCTAAACGTAGCCTTGTAGCTAAAACGGACCTGAACGTAGCCTGGTAACTAAAGACGAACCTAAACGTAGCCTGGTAACTAAAGACAAACCTAAACGTAGCCTGGTAACTAAAGACGAACCTAAACGTAGCCTTTTATTTAAAAACGGACCTGAATGAACGTAGCTTTGTAGCTAAAGACGGACCTAAACGTAGCCTAATAGCTAAGTTCGGACTTGAACGTAGCATACAATCAGCAGTGGCGAATAGTTTCCAAGCTTCCTGAACAATCCAAATAGCGTACAAAAGAATAACATTTTAAACAATAGAAGTTTGATACTATTGAAAAGATGAACGACCATATTGAAAGCACGTGGATTACATTGCTTTTACCCCTGGGAGATGAAGAGTCGTGCTCTAAACACCTGTAACACTTTGCAGTTAATCATGCATTGAATGGTTGCTTAGAGCTAAGATTTCTGCCCTCATTATTAGTGGACAAAATTGGCCGTTGATTTAAACCCCTGAAAAGCGACTCCAAAGGTTCTAACCAGCACGTATTTTTTATAAGAAACCAAGAATTTGAGCCAGTACTGAAAGTGTCGTAACATTACCAGAATTTGAATACTCAGAGTTTCTTACGAGTTTCTTTAAAGTTTCCTTAACAACCTTAACAATCTTCATGTTTACTTCGTTTGCCCTCGTTAAAATTTCAAAGCGAATTTTTTAAACTTTTCCAACGTTTAGACATTGCTCAAGTACCTTCCGGGTAATATGATACAGGAAACAAGTGAAGCTACATTTGCCTTATTTAGGAAGCAAAACGTTTTCTCCAACACATTGTGAATGTGCAAGCTTTTTAGATGCTACACTGTAAATTTCTCTTATCGAAGTTTGTTTCCAAATATCTGTAATTTTTTTAGAATTTGTATTTCTGCGGTTTGGTAAAAAGTGTGAATTTACCAATAATATTAGATGAACATATTACAGTACTTTTTTCTTTGAATCTTTTCCTGCAGTTTTAATTAGTAACGGGTGTGCACAGTTTTTTTGCAAATTTACAGGAACATCGGAGTGCCACAATCTCTCAGGCAAAATTGACGAAATTGATCGGTTCAGAGCTAGCAATATTGTCTTGGTTTTGACGAAAATGATAGATTTTGCCATAGAGACTTTGAGACTAGCGTTTTCAAGGTCCGTAGACTAGACTGACTCTACAACTCTATATCAGCCTATTGTGTTTGAAAGCGATTGTTCTCCTATTGTTTACAGGATCGGGTAAAAGAAGCTTCATTTATTCTTGCCAGAGTTAGCAAAAGCTTGCGACTTTGATCTAGAACGACAGAAAAGGGTTTGGGCTTGCGAATGATGCCAAGCGCAGCATTTTTACTGCAATATTCGCCGCTATTTTCAACGAAATGTTTCAAGCTGGCCGCTGGGGCTGCTGTTTACCCTATTTGAAGCGGTGCCTTTGATCTAAGCAATATTTTTGCAGTATTGTTTTTACTTCTTCGGTTATACTTACAAGGCTACGAATTGATTTAAAACAAACCTGATTTAAAGAGAAAGCCTACAAAAAGCTGCGTTGTTTGATACCAATTTCGCAAAGAACGGAGCCTTGGTTGCAGAGATATTCTTCTGTTTGTGTGAATCGTCACGGATGAATGATAATCGCAAATTGAATAGATTTTTCCAAGAACCACCGAGGTAAATTGAGCATTTCGGCTGTTTATATGTCATAGACAAAAAGACTAAAAAATAACCCAACAGACACCCTGCCGTAGCGTCCTCTGATGCATGACATTTAAAAACGTGACAGCCACTGCTTGATTGAAAATGGGCTATTCCCGGCGGCTAATAGGGCTAAGAAGAAGCCGTTATTTTGATCCTGTTTGAAGCTAACAAAGTAGCGGCTCTTTTTGGCCCTGCCAGCCGCTATTTTCAGCCCATTTTCAATCAAGCAGTGGCTGTCACGTTTTTGAATGTCATGCATCAGAGGACGCTACCGCAGGGTGTCTGTTGGGTTATTTTTTAGTCTTTTTGTCGATGACATATAAACAGCCGAAATGCTCAATTTACCTCGGTGGTTCTTGGAAAAATCTATTCAATTTGCGATTATCATTCATCCGTGACGATTCACACAAACAGAAGAATATCTCTGCAACCAAGGCTCCGTTCTTTGCGAAATTGGTGTCAAACAACGCAGGTTTTTGTGGGCTATGTTTTTAAACCATGTTTATTTTAAAACAAGTCGTAGCCTTTTAGGTAGAGCGGAAAAAGTAAAAACAATACCGCAAAAAATTTGCTTAGATCAAAGGCACCGCTTCAAATAGGGTAAACTGCAGCCCCAGCGGCCAGCTTGAAACATTTCGTTGAAAATAGCGGTGAATATTGCACTAAAAATGCCGCGTTTGGTACGAATTTCAAGCTTGCACCATCTTCTATCGTTTCAGAGCGAATTCGCAGTTTTCAATCCACTCTGAATGTGATAAACGAATTTATTCTGACCCGAGCATACAGTAAGAGCTGAACAAAGGGCGATCAAAAGGGTGTCAACACAGAGGGCTCAGAGAGCTTCAAAGGCCCGAATCGAAGTCTGAAGTAGTTATATTTGCTTGTCATTTGGGTCAAAATAGAGTAGAAACATGCGTATAGTAGCGAACAAAACTCACTGCTTATTTGAGAACCATAAAAACTGCGACCCTGAGGTCTTTTAGCGTATACTAGAAAGCAACGGACAGCATAGGCAGTTCACGATCTCTGTTATTCGTGAAGAGTATTTGTATTTTAATAGAAATCTCATTGGAAGTGTTTTTGAATTTAGAAGTGCTTTGAATGGAATTGTTTGCTAGTTCATTTCTTGGTTCATGATACACTCTAATAAGATGAATATTAAAACAGACTGTTATTCTCTGGGAGTCCTATTTTTCCTTCATGAAAATTGCTTTCGCCTCAATCTTGATTTTCGCATGTTTCTACTCTATTTTAGCCCAAATTACTAGCAAATATAACTACTTCAGACTTCGATTCGGGCCTTTGAAGCTCTCTAAGCCCTCTGTGTTTACACCGTTTTGATTGCACTTTGTTCAGCTCTTACTGTATGCTCGGGTCAGAATAAATTCGTTTATCACATCCAGAGTGGATTGAAAACTGGGAGTTCGCTCTGAAACGATAGAAAATAGTGCAAGCTTGCGATTCGTACCAAACGCGGCATTTTTAGTGCAATATTCACCGCTATTTTCAACGAAATGTTTCAAGCTGGCCGCTGGGGCTGCAGTTTACCCTATTTGAAGCGGTGCCTTTGATCTAAGCAAATTTTTTGCGGTATTGTTTTTACTTTTTCCGCTCTACCTAAAAGGCTACGACTTGTTTTAAAATAAACATGGTTTAAAAACATAGCCCACAAAAACCTGCGTTGTTTGACACGAATTTCGCAAAGAACGGAGCCTTGGTTGCAGAGATATTCTTCTGTTTGTGTGAATCGTCACGGATGAATGATAATCGCAAATTGAATAGATTTTTCCAAGAACCACCGAGGTAAATTGAGCATTTCGGCTGTTTATATGTCATAGACAAAAAGACGCAAAAATAACCCAACAGACACCCTGCAATAGCGTCCTTTGATGCATGACATTCAAAAACGTGACAGCCACTGCTTGATTGAAAATGGGCTGAAAATAGTGGCTGGCAGGGCCAAAAAGAGCCGCTCCTTTGTTAGCTTCAAACAGGATCAAAATAGCGGCTTGTTCTTGGCCCTATTAGCCGCCAGGAATAGCCCATTTTCAATCAAGCAGTGGCTGTCACGTTTTTAAATGTCATGCATCAGAGGCCGCTATTGCAGGGTGTCAGTTGGGTTATTTTTGCGTCTTTTTGTCTATGACATATAAACAGCCGAAATGCTCAATTTACCTCGGTGGTTCTTGGAAAAATCTATTCAATTTGCGATTATCATTCATCCGTGACGATTCACACAAACAGCAGAATATCTCTGCAACCAAGGCTCCGTTCTTTGCGAAATTGGTATCAAACAACGCAGCTTTTTGTGGGCTATCTCTTTAAATCAGGTTTGTTTTAAATCAATTCGTAGCCTTGTAAGTATAACCGAAAAAGTAAAAACAATACCGCAAAAATATTGCTTAGATCAAAGGCACCGCTTCAAATAGGGTAAATAGCAGCCCCAGCGGCCAGCTTAAAATATTTCGTTGAAAATAGCGGCGAATATTGCACTAGAAATGCTGCGTTTGGTATCAATCGCAAGCCCACAACATTTTCTGTCGTTCTAGATCAAATTCGCATTTTTGAGCCCATTCTGGATGATATAATTAAGCTTCTTTTGCCCGATCCTGTAAACAAAAGGAGAACAATCGCTTCCAAACACAATAGGCCTACTAGGCTTTGAAAGTGTCCAAGTGTACAGCCCTACAGAATGGTCAAAACCAAGAAGGGGAGTCTCGCTCCCTGAAAATCCCGTACGCCTTTGGTAAAAATCCCTTTGCTTGTGAAGAATCCCAGATAAATCCCTAAAAAATTTTGCTTGCAAAAATCTCGTACGCTTTTTCGAAAGCATGAAACAGCCCTTGTTCAAAACACTTTCTCTCCCTTCGAAATTCTCGATAAATACACCGTAGACCCAAAGTTGGAGCTAAAACTGTAAAAAAATCAATCACCACTTTTATCCATTTATTGCAAAATGTTCAGTTTACAAACGGTTTTTTTACTTTTGGATAATTCGAAGCAAAACGCTGCTCTCAAAGTCTCCATGGCAAAATCTACCATTTTCGTTGAAACTAAGAGGATAATTCTAGCTCTGGGGCCATAAATTTCGTCGAGTTTGCCTGAGAGATTGTGGCATTCTCTGAAGATTTGCACAAAAACTGCAGGAAAAGATTCAAAGAAAAAATACCGTAATATGTTATCTGATATTAATTGGCAAATCCACAGTTTACCGCGCTGCAAAATTCTAATTGCTAACAAAATTATGGAAGTTTATTAACAAACTTCGATTAGTGAAATTTACAGTGTAGCATCTAAAAACCTACACATTTACCATAACCATACAGTCCTCTCACATAACGAAAAATATATTTAGTGGCCTAACTATTACCAAAACAAAATTTAGAGGATGGTCCCTTCTGCAAATGGAACAATTTGTGTTTCTAATGGACCCAAATGTAGCCCTTTAGCTAAGTACGGACCTGAACGTAGCCCACAGTCGAAGGGGCCGAATAGTTTCCAGGCTTCCTAAACAATGCAAATGTAGCATACAAAAGAATAACATTTTTAAACAACAGAAGTTTCGATAAAATTGAAAAGATGAACGAAAATGTCGAAAGCACGTGCATTTTGAACAAGTTCTTTTTGTAAACAACGGACTCGAACGTAGCCCTACAACTAAGTACGGACCTGACAGTAGCCTTGCAGCTAAAGACGGACCCGAACGTAGCCCTATACGGACCTGAAGGTAGCCCACAGTCAAAGAGGCCGAATAATTTCCAGGCTTCAAAAACAATGCAAATGTAGCATACAAAAGAATAACATTTTTGAACAACAGAAGTTCTGATACCATTGAAAAGATGAAAGAAGCACGTGCATTTTGAATAGTTTTTAGAAACACCTGAGGTCAGGTGACTGATTTATTTAGAAGACAAAAAGAAGCATAATTGTTTTAGAGAGGGGTGCCACATCGCGATTATCGGAACATCGTCGTTGTTATGATAGATTTATTTTGCCATCAAGCAGAAAGTTATACAGTATTAGTGCATGGTCATTTAAGGAGAATCTAAGCATATATAAGCCTTTGATAAAAATAGCCGTCCAAAGGTGCCGTGCCGTGCCATATTTGGGTAACTGAACTACGTCCGTAGGAAATAGTGATATCTGATAGGCTATAATTTGACCGCAACTGGCTTCAGCCACTTATATATGCTTACATTCCCTTTAAGCTTGGTTCGTACTAAAGTAAAGACGCATCACAAATGCATCAGAAATGCGACTAAAAAAAAGGGTCGACATTATTTTGCCTCATATTGAGATTTTTTAGGCGTTTTGAGTATGGAGCAACGCTTCAACGCTTGTCTTTTATTGGAATGAGGGCATAAATATCAGCCTGTAGGTTCTTAAAAGAAGACCGTCTCATACGCGGATCTGACTGCCTTTCGCATAACTCAAAAATCCGTTAATTAAAACTACAGCTGAACTCGCCAAGTTTGTCAATTGCTATATGACATCTCAAATATTTACAAATCATAGCTTACTCTACCGTCCCTGATATGACAGCTTGTTGTGCTTCCATTTCGAAGAGCGTACAAAACTCTTGCATTTGTTATCGATATACCTATCAGTAGCACTGATCCGATGTGTCTACATTCAGTTTCAAAGAGCAAATCATTTTAGTTTTTAATCTTAACATGCGGGATATACCGCCAATCTTTGAAAAAATTTGAGCTCGAATCTTTGAAAAAATTTTGCAGAAATTATTTTTATATATGGGTTGAAAAGTAGATTCCTTTTATCTAGGGGGAAATACCTAAAAATACTCCATTCGCCGTTGATAAATTTTAGGAAAATTTCAGGTCACAATAAGCTGTTATCTTAGGGACATAATTCTACAATTGATATGTACAATTATACCTATATAACACTAAATACTGTAACAGAACGAATAAAGTTATCAATCATATGTTGAACAAGTGTAAAGCCTGTCCTCTAAAATACAGTCCTCTGATCCAATATGGCCACTCATTGCCCTGTTGTGGAGAATTCTTATCAAAGGTTCAGAAAAAAAATTTCACAAGGCATTTTGGGATTTGGCGATTTTGGGGAAGAAACGTTTCTTTTTGCCATTGTATCCGCGGAGATGAATTTATCTTTTAAATTTTCCATATTTTCTACTACTTCGTAGGGGATGCTCAGTTTGCCACTTATGCACAGTGATTTTAATTCCTTGTAAGAAAAGACCACTTAGAAATTTATGAAAATAACCAAATACTTAATCATTCAAATCATAGCAAAAATATACTCAAGGCAAGGCTGTTAAAAATCCATCTAAAAGACCAGTTTGTCTAACCTCATAATAGTAGTATGCAGTCTAATTTATCTGTGTAATCTTTATTAGGAAATGTCAAACCCAAGTGGATATCTTCCCACAGTTCTATTTCAAGTCTGGAGGGTAGACATAAAGGCGATGTAAAGGCCATAGTGGGTAAGTGGACCCCAGCTATAATCTAAGAACAAACACAACATAACAAACCAAGATATCAAATATATATTTAAATTTCCTACGGCTAAAGAACACTCGAACTGTTAAAATCATAAATACTTAAAATTATCTGTAACTATTCTCATGGCCTGGTTATCAGACAAGGCCAAATTTTAGTCCAATTCTCGGTTCCGCTGATAAAAAAAGGGACAAAATACCGGGTCAGTCAAAAAAGTTAAAAGGTTTGCAAGCATTTAATTTTCCGGATATTCATCAGATTAATCAGATTCCTTAAAACTGATAATTTTTGAGTGGCTAATATGTCAATGGTTGGTTAAAATCAGCTTACAAGTTGCAAGTGATTTCAGGAACGTGTTTCATCTTAGAATCTTTCAAACGTCGCCTAAACTCCTTGATCAAATTTGGTAACAAGTCAGCTAAAAAGGTCAAGCTATCCAAGGGTGGGCTTGTTGCAGCGAGGACAGTGGTTCTATTTATGTCCACATAACCGGTTTATTTCTCCCATACTATGTTAATGTCTGTCCCTAAAATCAGGTTTCTTTTGAGCTCTTTTCAACAATATCATTTTGCAACTAACTTGGACTGTTCATGTTCTTGGATTTTGGTCAATATTTGTCCTCAAAATTGGGTTTTATCGGAGTATCATAAAACTGTATGTCCCCAAAACTAGTCTTTTCAAGAGCACAATTTGTACTGGTACGCTGAAAAATGGGTTGGTGAAATCGTTTTTCCAAGACAAAAATAGGACCACCAAAAACACAGAACATGCCCACCCTTGGCTATCTTATTGCCGAGGCAACTTGCTGTGTAGATACAGAGTTTCTTCAGTTATATCATACACTTTGGACTTCCTTTCGACAAATTTTTACTCTCTTGACGTTGAAACAAATTTCATCAAAGATTTTAGACCTACATAAAATAGTTTGTAACTTGAGAACAATCCAACAATTTTAACCAACTAACTTTTCTCGTATAGGTTGACAAAACTAGCTGCACAATGGTCATCAGTTTTAAAAATATATGAAATAGTTAGAAAACAATAGGCATCAAATCTTTAAAAAGGATTGCATGGATGGTTATTGAATCTTCTTTTTGATTTTATGGCTTAAAGAACGCCAATCAACCAGCATCCTTTGCGCGCTTCGCTTGTTGCCTTTCGACTGCGGCGGCCATTTTAATATGACAACATTCTCTGCAAAGCGTGACCACAAAGGATGCTGGTTGACCGGCGTTCTTTAAAAGGAACTTCAGGTACTTTGCTATTATTGTCTATTGGAACTTTTTGATATCTTGATTATTTTCGGAAATACAGCGTTTTTCGTTTTATTTGAAAAATTCAAGATAAGTTTTGAAAAAATTAAAATCATCGTAAATCCTAAATTCATAAAGGGAAAAACAGTACAATCTTCAAGAAAATTACAGTTTATGAAGGTCTACAATATGGCGGTAAGCAGAAATCTGTCGCTTTTCTGGTTTACGATTTAGCAATTTGATGACGTCACAACCTCATAACTGGTTGAAACACAAAAAGCGCTGTAATTCTGAATATAATCGAGATATCAAAAAGTTCCAATGACAATAATAGCAAAGTACCTGAAGTTCCTTTCAAGCCATTAAATCAAAAGAAAATCCAATAGCCATCCGTGAAATCTTTTTTAAAGATTTGATGCCTATGTTCAGGCCTACAAACATTCAACTTTTTTCTGACACACCTGATACTACAAGATGAATCAGACAAAACCTTGCACTCTTCAGATAATTGTAGAAACTGACAGGAAAATCGATTTTTTAAATTGTGGGATCTGACTTGTAGATGTAAATTAATTTAGGCTCATGCACAATTTTTAGGCGTTTATATCTAATCAATAGGCGTTGCAAAGCAATAGATTACAAAGAAACTGAAAAGGCTCCAAGAAAAGCTGTTTTTAGCCCCCGGGGGGGGTAACTTGAGTCTTGGGATGACGGGGACGTGCCGCCCAACTTTTAGGGAAAGACCCATCCTTAAGGATTTTCGATCGATTTTCATACCCATTTTTAAGGATTTTGAGAAAAAAGTACCCAGTTTTAGGGTTTCGGAAATCAACTGTATGTAACATGTAAGAGATTAAATACTGTCGATAAACTACAACTAACATATTATATTACCGTAGCAAACATACTTTAACTCTAAAACGTCTAAACCCACAATTAAGGTTTCTCAACAGAAAATCCACGCCATTTCTATTGAAATCACTGCATTTTGAGACCCATATTTAGGGATTTTGAAGCTTTCAAACCCACCCTTATGGGCGGCACTACCCCGTTCGGCTATATATGGGAGTTACCCCCCCCCCGGGGTTTTTAGTTGAAGAGCGGTTTTTCAATGCTCCTGTGCATCCGGGACGAGCGGATAAACCAGAGATGAGGGTGAACAGAGAGCTTCATATTCAAACGTCAATGGCCTTTGTTTGTAAAAAGCCTTTTCGAGGCAGCAAACACCTTTTGGCAAAGCATCTAAAACACCGAATATTTTATTCTTAAGTCTTGCAAAAACTACAAAACTGATATTACATTATGATTGCTTCTATCAGACAAGAACAGTATGACTGGTAAAGTAAAAAATTGATCTACTCTGTTGGATACGACAGACATCTGAAGAATGCAGGTATTTCAAACTCATCTTGTAAAATTATTCGTAGACCAAGCAATCAATTACTGCCAATGATTAAGAATAACTAAATCATCCTTAGAGAAGGATACCTCACGAAATTAGGCCCTGCACTCAGAAGTCATCCTTTGCTTCGAAGTACGACGGAGAGAATTCATCGAATCCAATAAAGATGTCACCCATATCTGATATTTTCACTGGATAAACAGTGATTTGTTTAGGACGCAATGGTACCTTTAATTTACCAGTCTTCAACTCAATTTTCCATCGGTGCCACGGGCAGACAACGCAAAGAATATTCGCTTCGCCAACTGTTTCAATGTCACCAAGATGAAGAGGTCCACCTTGAAGAAGAAGAGAATTTATCACTAAAGTTTATCAAAACATTGATGATAAGTTGTTTTTTGTTATCTTCTTGTGCAATTAGCCAATCAGAGAACCCACTAAAGTTTTGTATGGTCAATATGGTCAATGGAAAAGGTACAAAGTAGAACTATTTTTTTGCAAGCAAAGAATGTGGTCTTCTTGCAGGTAAAGGTGGCTAACATAAATGCTAAAAATCCGTTATTTGCGGACAAAATAATTTGTTCATTCTTCAACCCTTTTCCGTTCACTATTCGAAAAAATGTATTCTTGCTTTTCTGTTTATATTGATACTACTGGACTAGACTGGGCTCTTGATTAATGTAAAAACGAAGCTACTGTTTAAAAATCACACAAAATATCATTCCACAATCCCAAATGTGTAATGTATATTATGCACTAATTGAGAGTCACCTGCGTTGTGCCGATGTTATTTGAGGTAGTCTTTCGAAAAAAAAACTAGCTGCTCTCCGACGCCTTCAAGATCGGGCCTGTTCAATAATAAAACGTACGAATAAAGGATAACTGCTTGGCTTCCTGGTTAAACATAGACAATCTTTTCCGTTACGATCGGAATGTCATGACCTACAAGATTACGAACAGACTATGCCCTGAAAGCCTATGGGATAAATACCAACTGAGATCTTTCCACTCGACCTACAACACGAGGCACTGTAAAGATCTCCAAACCCCTAGATATAGGACAGAATTTGGATTAAAAGGCTTTCATTACGCAGCTCTCAAGATATGGAATGGTACACCTGCCAAAATTCGTGAGCTACCAACACTAGATGGTTTAAAAAAAGAACTTAAAACGCATCTAAAGAGCCAGACTCTCAAGCACAACTCCCTGGATGAACAGCAATGGTTAGGTTTTATTGGGCTGTAGGTTTATATTCTTGACTTTTTATCATTGTAACTAGTTGCTAGATATTTTAATTTTTTGAAGGGTTAATTTGTGTATAAAGAATATTAAAAATCAGATCAAAAGTGTTTTGGATCTTTCATTCCTAGCATTGACAAACGGGCTCACATCTTAACTATCTTAAAGCACTGTTGTGTCTGGAAAATAACTCATTTCAAAATGTCTTCTATCACCTAAGTTATATTTTTTGAGACAATTGGATTGGCTATTTGTAGAAAATTCTCTTAATATTCTTAAAAAATTACCATATTTCAGTATCGAAAGTTTTTGTGAGACAAACAAATTCTGGTAGGCCGATTTGCAGATAACAAAGAAATTATGTACCAGGCAGTCATGTTCGAAGTGAAGAAAAAACCAATAACTACTTTGCCACAAAATTGCAGAAAGGCAAATATATACTTCTTAGCATCTCATCATTTGGTGGAAATACATACGGTATAACGCCCGTTGGGCAAAGTTGATAGTTGCTAACACCAGAGATTATTAAGTAAGAATGATTGAAATTGAAAATTGCGCAGAATGAAAGGGGGTGCTCCTTGTACAAGATTCTATTACACGATATTTCAAATCATATCTATGGCTGCCAATTGTTTCTATAAAAAATATTGAAAACATAAGCTGAGTATTTATTCATTCATGGTTAAAAACCCCAGGCCTGGCCGTGAGCATTTTAGCAGGCGAGCGGTACATCGCTCTCCTCGGTATAGTCAGGCGGGCGATTTTCAGCAGGGGCGGATCCAGCCCTGTTTTCTGACCGGTTTACGAATCAATGAAGGGGTCTGGGGGCGAAGCCCCCAGGAAAATTTTTTGTGACCACGCCCTCTAGACTCTCGGAAAACATGGGCAACGCCCTTTTATAAAAATAATGGCCATCCATTTGAGCATCTACCAAAACGTTTCCAAGGCGAAATTAACATGGTAATGCAAACCAAAAAATTACAAAAGTTAGATTAGAAACTTTTGCTTGTCAAAATAATGACCACAACAAGTTCAAGAAACCTGCATATTTGTCACCTCGTAGGCTCTTGAATTCTCCACCCCTTCCTTCAACTTCAATACTCCCTAAAAAAAATGCGCTAGTATTTTAATTCTATGCGCTGTATCTCTCCTTCACTCTTCTCTTCAATAGCGCTGTGAAGACGATAGAGATCCTCTTTTTCTGAGTCAGCCATTGCTGTCTGATGGCACTTCTCGTTCTTGTATAGCCTGCGTCGCAGACCAACTTCATTTGTAAGCATGGTTGCACACATTTTACTTCCTTTGATAACGGTTTACTTCCTAATCGACACAGGTTCACTGATTTTAAACAATTGCCGACCGGTTCACGGAAGTTCCTCGACAGGTTCACTCAGCGCTTATTGGTTGATAAGATTACAAAGAGTTGATATCAAAACAATTGGGAAATGTCACGGCCATTCAAAGCGAATCAAATGTGAAAATCTGTTGC
>REGM01000158.1:11065-41659 GCA_004194415.1 Aurelia aurita | reverse complement strand
AAAAAAAGTTCAGAATATATATACCAGGTGTCCCAAAAAAAGTTCAGAATATATATACCAGGTGTTCCAAAAAAAAGTTCAGAATATATATACCAGGTGTCCCAAAAAAAGTTCAGAATATATATACCAGGTGTTCCAAAAAAAAGTTCAGAATATATATACCAGGTGTCCCAAAAAAAGTTCAGAATATATATACCAGGTGTCCCAAAAAAAGTTCAGAATATATATACCAGGTGTCCCAAAAAAAGTTCAGAATATATATACCAGGTGTTCCAAAAAAAAGTTTAGAATATATATACCAGGTGTCCCAAAAAAAAGTTCTGACGTTTGACTAAACACAGAGAAAAAAGTTCTGAATCTGGCAAATTCATTCTAGTTATATGCCAGGCATTTCAACTTACAGTTTGGCATATCGTGGGAAGAAATTAGTTATCTGAAAATGGAGCTACTGTATAACATTCCATATTCATGTTGAAAGCCAAACCAAAGAAGTTTATATGTCTTCCTGCATCATCGCGGTGAAGGGGGACTCCCCGGATGAGCAGCTCTAAAATTGGGTTGACAATTGGTTTATCTTGATGACCAGCAAGAGTTCTGTTCAATGAGCATATTTTTTGGGACACCGTTATACAAGAAATATACCGGGTGAGCCAGAAAAAACGCATGTTGTTTGCAAGGCTACTGTTTCCTGAATATAACAATAACAATAAAAATAATAAGCAATAACAGATTTTAATATCTTATTTAATAGCCAATTAGTTCAATTAATTTTATAATTTTTCCTGGCCGAAATCGGTCACTCCGTTCCAACTTTTATAAAGCAAATTTATCACCCATTTCTTATTTTGCAAATCCTGGCCACAAAAAAGGTGCTTTGAAATTGAAATCTATAGGTGCTGGAGGGATTTATCCAGCAGCGGGATATATCACATAGTTTATAGCTTTCAACATCCCATAGCAACCCTAAAATATATAAAAAAGAAATGCAAACTTAAGTAAAGCTCCTATGACCATTGCTCTTCCATTTAGAACCATTATCATTTAAGTTGTTTTTGTTGCTTTTTTTAAATATGCTCAATGAGGTAGGTAGCTATGGCTTATGCCAAAATCAATTTGCATCCATCTATCCTTGTCACAGCATATTTCAAAGAAGCATAAAGCGATCAAAATAATAATGGTGCTGAATGGAAGAGCAATGGTCATGGAAGCTTCAGTTAAGTTTATGATTGTCTTTAAAATATTTGAGGGATGTTACTGGATGTTGAAAGCTGAGACCGCATAAAACTTTCTGATATATGATCCTGCTTGATTAGTTTTTAACTACTGAGAGAGCTCCTCCTTTAAGTAATTCCCTCCATACAATTTATCTTTGGCTCTTTCTTCTGTATTTGTATTGACTTTCTGTAATAATGTATTAATTTCTGTAATAGTGTCTTATATTCTTGTAGTTTAGTTAATTGTTTTGTATAGTTATTTTCATTAAATCGTATGTAGTGGAATTTAAAATGAGAGCTGAACTGCTGCCTGGTAAATCCCTCCAGTACCCTTACCACATTTTCAACAGTTCCCTTACCATTGAAATTCAAGTTGTCAATACGAAAAAACATGCAATCATCATCATCATCCCCTTGATCTTTTCGATCTCCTTCAGTCTTATTGTTATCTCTTCCCTCTAGGGATAGGGAAGCCATGCTTGATCTGAGGATCTCTTCTTCGACAACAAACCCATCTTTCCCTTCATATTCAATCTGCAACTTTGCATTTGCTTGCCCTTTTCTTGTTTGCAAATCAGTAATTGGACTCATGTCAAAATATTCTCACAGACGATTAGAACTAGTAGAAGCAAGCAAGTGATCCAAGAAGCCCGATGAAGTCAATCAAAACAATTCCTTGCAAAGCTCCACACACGAGTTGTTGTTTACGTTATAGGCCCAAATAAATCAGCTTCCTCAGTCAGCCAGAAACAGAGTAAAGACTTGCATCTATGCGATTTTCTTAATCGTATCCAAACCAAATTACTGCAGCCCAACAGATTGTTTGTTTTCTGATATTTTCAACGAATCTTCAAAGCTTGAAGAAGTTTCCCGAACGAATAAACAGTTGATCTTTCGATTTGGATAGGCCACTCGGCCTTCCCCTTTGCCGCCAACTTTCCTTTTCGACGTTCAATGACGTCAGTACTGAGCCACCTTAATTAAGGAGACTCTGTACACTATAGTATTACCATGGTAACGGTTCCGGATTACGGCTGCCTCTTACTGCACTTTTTGTCGCGTCGGACTGTCACCCAGGGTAGTTTTACTAAGAAAAAGTAAAGCAGCATTTTTCATCAAAAAGTACATTTATTTTGTAAGAAACTTGGAGCCGACACTTGGTACTAAAAGTATTTTAAATTTTCACGAAGATTTTTCCTGTCACTTATTTTTGGTGAACATTGATAATGCAGCTTCCATGATCGCAACAAATACGTTTGAGAAACAACTANAAACATACTATTTTCTAGTAAATTTATGCCTTTGATTTTGAAATACTCTGGGTATATCTTTTACATCATTCTGAAGTGCTTTATACGTGAGTCGCGTTCTAGTGACGACTTGAAGCATATCCGACTACTAGAAACATCGAAGAAGCCAATTTAGGCAAGGATTCTGAATTTATTTGAAATATCGCCACTTTTTATCGCGGATGATGGTCAATTCGTCACAAAAACTCTTATAATTGGAGGAGAAACCAATTTTGCAACTGGTTCGAACAAGAATTCATTCATTGGTAAGTGATTTCAAGCAATTTCTTCCAACTGAGCTCCCTGCCGTGAATTAGCATTATTGTGAAATTTAGAGGACTTCGAAAATTTTCGAAATTAATGAAACCTACACTTTCTCTCGGTGTTGCAGGCAAGAACAACCTTGGATTTATGAGAACTCTTGATATATGGTGGAGGCATCCCCAAAGTACAGGTTGAAAGTATAAAATCCCTTATCTCTTGCAAAACGGCCTTATCTTTGGGACTTTCGTGACGTGAACACTTTCGAAATTGTCGCTCTCGAGCTGTCACCAGCCATTTAATTGGGCTGTTTTTTGCATAAGAAATTTCGTTTACATCAAGTTTTTTACCGATAACAGAATGACAAAAGAAAACAAAACAAGATGTGTACCATCCTATTAACATTTTGCCTCTATAAATTGCCGCAAATAAGCATTTTAGGGTCGAAAGCATTTAATTTTTTTTTCAAAATCAGACTTTCGACGGCATGGGTTGCTGCATTCCATCCTTCGATTTTCGAGCCCGTTGTGCGCAGGCGCCCGTCGTTTCCGCTCTGTCGAGCCACCTTAATTAAGGAGACTCTGTACACTATAGTATTACCATGGTAACGGTTCCGGATTACGGCTGCCTCTTACTGCACTTTTTGTCGCGTCGGACTGTCACCCAGGGTAGTTTTACTAAGAAAAAGTAAAGCAGCATTTTTCATCAAAAAGTACATTTATTTTGTAAGAAACTTGGAGCCGACACTTGGTACTAAAAGTATTTTAAATTTTCACGAAGATTTTTCCTGTCACTTATTTTTGGTGAACATTGATAATGCAGCTTCCATGATCGCAACAAATACGTTTGAGAAACAACTAAAACTTGCCAAAAAGATTCCTTGAAAAGCTTAGCGAATATTATTCAGCAATTACGGTGAATTACATCTTTTTACAAGAAGCTTTGAAATGACCATTTTTAGTGCTTCTCGAACGCAGTACAGACTTCCTGAAATTGTTTGCTGTCGTATAACTACTTCCTAACATAAAACATGTGGAGCATATGCCATCTTCTATCTCTTTGTCCGCGATGAAGGACTGGATTCCAGTAATATAAAGATGCACATTTTTACCATACAATTTACTGGGCGCAAAAAGTTCAATGTGATTTCTTGAAGATAGCGTTGAATAGCAGAAATCCCACACATAAGATCCAAAATTGAGGAAATGTATACCATGTTCACACTGCACAGGTACAACTTTGGATCCGTACAAAAGAGCAACGGATCAAAATCCTCCCATTTACCCGGTTCCTTCTAATGCGTAACACTTTTGTTTCTCCTTCCTATCTATAGAATAATTTTGTTCTGGAGCAATGTAAACGCTCTTGAACCGTAACAACTTTGTAACGGATCAAAACTGTACGGGTACAGTGTAAACGTTGTCATATAATCATAGTGTATTTATGTTAAGTTGCCAAACTGAAATCCAATGAAAAATTTATCAGTTTTAAAGCAATTTAGACACTTTAAAGGGGCCTGTGCAAGATAGATCCTTTGCGGGCGTGCATGCAATCAAAGCAAAAACAAATGCTGGCAAGGGCTTCATGTATGCAACTTCTAAGGTCCTGAAATGTGTCGCCTATGGGATCTAGTACATTTCAGGACCTTAGAAGTTGCATACATGAAGCACTTCCCAAAGTCGTTGTGCGTGAACGATCTTTTATCGCACGTTTCCTGCTTTGCCTTCATCCAAATGTTATATGTTGATTCTGAAAAGTACACCACATGTCGAACTTCTCACCGCTTCGGTCTTCCAAGCTTACTGCCTGTCCCTGACATGATGCTCTTTCAAGCAAAAGCTGGTAACATCAGACAAGCTGCTAGGCGGCAGCCATCTTACTTTCTGATAATCAGAAAGTCAACTTCGGCGCGCAAAGGATCTATCTTGCACAGGCCCCTTTAATGAACACAAATTGGGCCAATCATTTAACAAGTCGCATTTATCCAAATCTTGGAATAAATTATTTTCCCCAACGACGATAACAAGTTTGCCAATAAATGTTTTAGCAAATCTAAATTTTTCAGCCGCAGGAAATAGCATCGCGAAGGATGGTAAAGGGGAAAATTGGGCATTATCGGGCATTTCTTGCGGCTTCCCTTCCACGTAGTTTGATTGGTCCAATATGCGGTGTGCCCAACCTGGTTGCGGTGTGCCTTTGTCAGCCACTCAAGGTTTGGTGGCTATGCTGCAGCGGTGAGCAATAGTCAAGGCAGATTCACAAAACGGATAACGAATTGGTTTGAGCATTGTTTTTTGCTGTATGTAACATAAAAATAACATCTTCTAATTACACTTCTGTCTGAATCTAATATAATCCTAAGCACATGATCACTTCAAACGAACATCCTTCATTAGCGCATTTAATACACGATCGAGTGATACACGATCGAGTGATACACGATTGAGGATATCATCAGTTTATCTGCTATTTACAAAATAAACACAAACAAGATGAGATTAGGGTTTATTTCCAGATCAGGGTTTATTTCCCATCTTAATTTGCTGTAATCGTCTCTTTAGATCATCTAAATTCACTTCTTTCCTTTCCTTCTTCTCCGCCGCTTGCATGATGTCGGCCTAAAAATAAAAGACATAGTAAGCTTCAGTTCAAGACAGATTTGGTAATTGTAGTGAACGTTTTTTATAAAAGAAACTTGGGTCAGAAATACCCGATGTTTAGTCCTAAAAGTTCCTTAATTGGCCTTCTATTTTCTGGAAGCAGAAATCATGTGATTTCAATACATATAAAAGCAATATTTGAACGTTCTAATAAAATCAAATCTTACATTTTTTGTATTAAATTGGCCTAAAAAGAGACAGTGCAATGGCATGCAGTATATCATAGTTATGATATCATTTAACTTACCAGATTTTGCATTATCCGTCAAGTCTACAGTGATAGTTTGCATTTCTTTCCGACATTTATGACCAAAGTAGAAGCTTAATGCACAACAAGAAATAAATCTGGTAATTATCAGTGCTTTTTGCAGTATGCTTCAAAACCAGGCAGCCTTAAAAAAACTAAATTTGGTAATTTTAAAACCAATCACAAGATCAGCTATATCTGGGAAAACAATTTGGTCCTTGATCTACTCACCAAAAGAGAAATGCAAAGATCGGTCTTGTAGTCAAATTTTTGTGATTTTTCAAACAGGGGCACTTCCTTGTGACACCCGGTAGCAGACAATATTCCTGCAGATCTTTCTATAAATTTCACAAGGTTTCGAATTTCTATTTGAGAAATTTTATAGCTTATTATCGACAATAGTTTCTCTATTTTCTAAATGACTGAAAGTATGGCCTATTTTCCAGCAACCTCGTTCCCAGGGTGTTCTTACGTCATACGCTAGTCATGAAGCCGAGTGAACACCCTGGTACACCTTGCACCAATCTGTCCAGAAAATGGACAGATTAGCAGCCATTATGGATTTGCTGTTGGCTAGGTAACTCTAATTATTCCAACCTCGATTCCAAACAACAAAGCAACATTGTAGTGGTTGTTGCTTAGTGACTAGATTTTATTGTTGTTATTCGGATAATTAGTAAGATTTCGAGAAATAGTTTGTGTTATCTATTGTTTTCGAATAGCCAATCAAATAGCAGAACGGCCACTTGTATCCCAGAGTAGAGGTAGATCAGGAGGTTTGTAATCAATGAAAAAACAATGAATATAATTACCATTATTTCGACTTGATTTGAAGGTGGAATATCAACGAGAGGTTCCGCGTTCGTTTCTGATGTTTCTTCAGTTTCTTCCCCCTAAAATCAGAACAATTAAATATATCAATAACTAAATATGCAAAAATAACAAGAATAAAGCTATCAGGTCGTGTTGCTGTGGTAACAAACATGAGCAGATCTTGAAAAAATAGATCTTGAAACATTTCAAAGTGATTAGCGATCGCAGACAAAGATATTTCAACGGCTGGGTAGACAACTCCTGAATGTAAACAGCATAGGTTCCAAATCTTTAAAAAGTTCGGTGTAAAATTTTGTGACCTATTTCTTTGAACAGAATGTCTTGAAAGAAACTTTAGCTGCTTTGTTATAATTCTAGCGTTGGACTTTTCAGAAATCTTCAATATTTTCAGAATTAGAGTGCTTTTCTTCTTTTTGAAGAATTCAAGAAACATTTTGAAAAATACTTAAAACCATCGTAATTTCTAAACTTTTTGAGGAAACATGGAATAAATTTCCAGAAAAACATAGCTTATGAATGTCTACAATATAGTATCAAGCAAAAGTCTTTCACTCTTTCTAGTTTGCGATTTAGAAATGACGTCACATCCTCAAATGAGTTGAAATATGAAATACGCTGTAATTTCAAAAATATTTAAGATTTCTGAAAAGTCCAACGGTAGAGTCATAGCAAAGTAGCTAAAGTTTCTTTCAAGCCATTCGATTCAAAGAAATAGGTCATAGAATTTACACCGACCGTTTTACGCCAATTTAAAGATTTGGAACCTATACTAATGTAGACAAAGCAGACCGCAACTATTAGATGGCTAACTTATTTAGCCATTGTGCAAGCGAAAAAAGGAGTAACAAGGGAGGGCACAAATATATAATTTTAGATCAATCACGAATCGAAAGAAGAAGGATTGATCTAAAATTTGCCGCCTCGATCCTATTTATTGCATTCAGAAGCTGCACAGCAGGCAACTCAATTCTTGTATATTTTTGTGTTTAATTCCAAAATTGCAAAATTTTAAAATTTGCCAATTGTTTAAATTCTAAGGCAGTAAACCAGGGCATATTTTGTTACAATAGTATCCGCAGTTTTTGATTGACCTGACCGTAAATGGATTTCTATGACCAACTACTTTAATGGCAAATATAAATAAGACAAGCACAAGCCCAGAAGATACCCTTAAGCCCCCAAAAAGGGGTTTTACCGATGAGACGTGAGTATATTTCGAAAAATAGAATGGCAAATTTGATGCAGGAAGTTGTCGTATCGATTGTCGATCCAAGAAGATGAGCAGTAGGGAATGCAATTCTCGTATATTTTTGTGTGCAATTCAAAATTTAACCCCAGCTTGTGAATTAGATAAAAACCACTTACCGTATTTTCTGCGTTGACTTGCAAGTATTTTTCTCGAAGCAACTTCAAACGATCAAGATACTTGTCTGCTCCTGTTAAAACAATTTGATCTATCATTTATATGGATATCATTTGAGTTCACGTTTGGCATCAAAACTTGAAGGGGCTCCGTCTCCAAATTTCGGTCGAAACGGTGATTTTGCAGTTTTTTTATAGGCAATATCACACAGACTTTCTTCTTTGCTTTCAAAAATGAAGGCGTCATTTTGAAGATAAATCCTTGTACTTCACAGATGAACAAACCAAACATTCATATCTTTTATGATTGCACATATATAAGTGGATTGTTAACGGTCACTGTTTGTTGGCTTGCTTGAAGCCACCAAACAAACTGCAATAGACAATGGACACGTGCCTAAAATAATGATGTTTACAGATTTGTTTACACTTTGGCGATGGAGTCCCTTTAAAGCAACCACGAAACTCCCACCAGGTCAGTCCTGAAGTTTAGTCTCCTCTTTGTTATGATATGTTCACGGGAAGTTAGGATTTGAAAATAATCGCTATCAAACTAAGATGGGACCTCAATAATATTATTTGTATATTGATAATTTAGGGTTTTTATAGTAGTAGATTTATATTTAATCGCATATTTTCGTTGTAAGCTACAGATTTGATTTTATTAGTAACATGTATTTAAGTTTTGCTTGGCGTTAATTAGCTACCAGCTAGACTAGAAGCCAACCTTAAATAAAGAATTTCTTATTATTATTATATTATTATAGAGAATTTTCCGAGACAAAATAATATTTGTAGTTTTTTCCTGCACAAAATTTCAATGAGGATATTTACGGAGCAAACCAGGGCAAGCCAGAACTGCAAAGATTAGCTATCGCTTTTTAGAATAAATGTGAAACATTTTATAACCTCCATGTTTGATAAAAAACAGTATTCTCTCCTATTCAAATTGATCAGTCATAATGGGAAATTAATTTCAAATTTATGTTTAGAGCAAATATAAAAAAGAGCGGCAATGGAGGAGACGCAAGCTAAATTTGGCCAAAACTGTGTAAATCAAATGCCAAATCTAAACATCCAATTTTAACGCAAAAGGCAAGTATATTGCATCCTTTTGGTTCAAAATGAGCAACCGTCAAGAGCAGCCAATTTTAAGAGAAAAATGCAAGCTACCTGACTTTTGATGAAAATGTGCATTTTCAAATAAGCCAAGTTTAGCAAACAAGGCAAGCCAATAGCCCTACTTTAGGTGTATATATAATACAGGGTTTTTAGTGGGGGGCGCGCGCAGGCACGCGCCCAAGATGATGTTTGGGAGCGATCAATCGCGCGCCTAGTGATAAAATATTTCCGTCGTAGAGAGCGATGTCCGTTCGAGAATTAAAACTGGAAAACTTTCCGGGCAATTTAATTTTTAGTTTAAAACACACCTTGAACCTTCCTGATGATGATTTTAATGGTTGGACGCAAGATGAGTTACTTCATTGGCTCATCCAACCGAAGTTTAATCAGCCTTGCTTTTTTAGGCCATCTTCTTCCGACAAGAACGAGATTTCCGAGAAAGAGCTAGGCCATCTTTTTTTTAATGTCAGACTTTTCGAGCAGGTTGTATTAAAGTCTAAATATGTCTTAATTTCACAAATAGTTTGAAAATTGCTTCTTTTGATTTAATTTACTCAACTGAACGTGAAAAATATACGTTTCAGGGTAATAGGGGTTTTCAAGACGATTAGGGGCAGGAGGCAAACGATAAGTTCTCGAGAGAAATGACACATATCTTTGTTGCTGTTTGACATTCGTTTCGCGTGCCCCACACTGATCACGCGAGTTTTTGGTCGTGCGCCTTAATTTCTGAACGTGAAAGCTCTGTAATAGTTAGTTCGAGTAATAAAATGTCAATGTTTAATTTACCTGTGGACGGAGCCCCAGAAGGTTTCGATGAATATTGTGTCTGTCCGTTTGTCTTCGAAGAAGTAGTGCTGCCTGCGGAATACAAAACATGGGAATCTTCATTGGGAAAACAGCTAAACAGGTACAAAAAATGAGAAGCTTTAAATAAACTAGCACTAATAACGATCAGAGAGTGCTGCGGACAGGGTTTACTCATAAAAATCGTTGTCAAAAATGTTTATTATAGTGGTCAGCAACTTGTGCAGGCAAACAAATTAGAAAGTAACTAAAAACTATTTGCGGCTTTGGCCTTTCAAAAAGATAGAACAACACATCACTGTTACGTAACTATTTATAATTTGTAGTGGTATAGTGGCTCGGACACTGCGATTTCACATAGGCAGTGTTGCTGCGGATAGACACGATCGACAAACAATGATATTTCAGTAATGGCAGTCTGCAAGCTGCAAGCATGAATTTTTGGAGAGGAGAGTTGAATCATTCAGAAGGGGTCGACTTACTGCTTCAGTTTTTGCCTAGAGCTGATAGTCAGCAATGTCCTGATTGTGATTATTCAATTTGGGCTTCCTGAGATCTACTTAGAAGTTTACTGAGAAGAGTACGACACCTAAACTTAAAGCATAAACTCTTTGCCTTCGTTTGACAGTTTCGACCATAAGATAATGGAAACCATGTACTTATACACGGATACTATGTATATGCCTTACCCGATGATGCATGGATTTACTACACCTGTTTTCAATTAAATTCATTCTGTTAATCTGAGGCAGAGATGCAAAAACCTCACAAACCTACAAACCTGGTTTGGAGGAAGGTTTAAGCAAAAAATTGAGGAAGGTTATGTAAACAAAAATGAGAATTCTAAGTCAAAGTAAAGTGCGTGTCCTCAAAAATTTTCCTGGGGTCTTTGCCTCCAGACCCCCTTTTTTTAATACCCCCAGTTAATTTACCCTGGTCATATCGCTTTACGATTCACTGATATTGTTTAAAAATATCATCCAAAAATTGTTTGGGTTAATTTTTAGTGAGAGTGCAAACCATTTCTTGAATTTCTCTTTCTAAATTTTGGGCCATATAGTTTTCAAGCCACGTAACGGTCCTGGTATATCATGGGCAGATCAATCATTACCTTTCTTGATATAAAAGCTCTTTTTTCATTATTTCGACAAAAATTTTAAATGCGGAAGGTTGAGACGTTGAAATCCAGGTTTGGAGGAAGGTCGAGGACTTTTTGCAACTCTGATCTGAGGATTGGTCGAGAAAACAATCATCATCATCATCATCATCATCATCATCATTAATTTATTTATACAGTAGGCGAGAATTAATTATAGCTAAATTTACAGCTAATTTAAGAAGATAGAAGATAGATAGAAGATGAAGAACTAAGAAGATAGAAGAAGATAGGGAGTTCATAATGATTCCTTCCCTGAGGTTTTCTTGCTATTTCTTCCCAATTCGTCTCCAAAACAAACGCTTTCCTCTTCTCCAATTTATGAAAATTATAACCTTGAATATCGGTAAAAATATGCTTGTTGCGCGTACTACCATCAAAATTAAACGACAATCTAAGTAAATGATTGAAGTACCATAAAATAGCGTAGATGTAAAAAACGCGACGTTTCGAGCATGTACCCGTTATCAAGTAAAATGATCATCTACGCTATTTTATGGTACTTTAATCATTTATTTATTATATTGTCGTTGAATATCGGTATAATTTCTTGACTATTTTCACCCTCACTGGTCAGATTACATCCTCAGATAATATCCGCCAGAGATGGAACGAGAAAGCAAACAGTACAGTCATTTGGAATTAGTCAACCAGGTAGCCTAATGATTTCAATGGAGCACACTGTTTATATATTCGTTTCTTTTCTTGCAGATCTTAAATTATCTGGTGTAACAACTTTCGGACGAATGTACACAACATTATTCCGATTTGGAATTCGATTTTCAACTTTTGTACGGCGACAAGAAATTTCAATTTAAGAGACAGATTGCCTTAAAGGGGCCTGGTCAACCATGATCCTTTGCAGTCTTCTTGAAGCATCTTACACAACAATTTGTCTTGGAAAGACATCCAACAAGTTTGCTATTCTCAGGCCCCATTTACACTATACCGGATAGCTATCTTCGCGTCTCGTCGCGAGTGACCTCTATCGGATAGGGCAACTGTTTAAATTATATCGGATAGCTATCGTCGCGTCTTGATTTTCATGCCAGGTAGGCCTTCTGTTTACATCATGAGGAAGCAATCCAGTTTTGTTTCTCAATCCTTGGTTTTTCAATTTTTTTGTTTCTCATTGTTTTGGAAATAAAGAAATGTGATTATGGAGCGAGACGTATCGGATATCAGCGTTTACATCATGCCAGAACCATGCCGGAGTGATTTTTATATCACCTACAAAATGAAGTGATTTTCGCTCCGATTTATGGAGCGTATTGTATCGAATAGCTCTGGCATGATGTAAACAGCACCACTATCCGATACGAAAATCGCGGCGCGACGATAGCTATCCGGTATAGTGTAAACGGAGCCTCAGCGGGTAGAACAGTGGTAGACCTTCATTCTTGCTACGCCTCGTCTTTGTGAAAGCTGTTCTTGGTCTTTGGAGCAGTTCAGTGACTTCACTTCATATTGGTATTTCCGCTATCTTATTCTCTGCTGTGCAAAACATTTGGATCACAGGGGTTCAAGGGAGAATATAGGTTCGCAAAGGATCATGGTTGACCAGGGCCCTTTAAAGGAGAGTTTCATACAGGTGAATGCGACCACTCGAATAGATAGAATGATATCGACATACTTGACGGTGGTGCTTTTCCTTTTCTTTCTTGTTCAATAGCTCTCAATCCACGTTCAACATAATTTCTAAAGAATTGCGATGTTTGTGAAATGTAAGGTTCAACGTCTTCTTCCGGGTAATTCTCCTTGAATTCATACAGCTCTTTCAGGCCCTAAAGAGAAAATTTGCAGTTATTAAATTGCGATTATTTTCTATATAATTCTACCTAGCATTCGAAGGTAGTTTTAGGAGACTGAGAAGCTAAGCTTATCGAAGCAGTGTCCTGATCCTTCCTCTCGATTTGAACAGACCTCGTGATTCATTTAGCCTGGAATTACACAACTTTCCTCACTCTACGTAGCAGGTTTGACAGAGCGGGGACTGGAACCACCAACCTTCAGATTGGTAGTCAAGCGCGCTTCCATTGAGCCATCCCTGCTCGTTAATTGTGATCAATAAAAATAAAGAATTATCGAACAATATTAGCTTCTATGGCCACTGATCTCAGAGGTGGCTTGGTTATGTTTGTGGTATGGGGACGTGGCAATAACTTACGGAATTGCAGAATTATTGATATCATTTTCTCGGAAAGTTTGAGGAATCATGGGAATCGTTTTTGAAAATATTGCAGAATTATGGGTACCGTCATAGAGAAATTCTGCAAATTGCATAACTATGGTAAATTTTTCGTGATTTGTGGAATGATGGTCCAATTTGTTATCAAGATATACGGGATACTGTTCGGAAAACTTTTAAAAATTTTGATGTTATACAGGGTTTAAAAAAATGCAACCCAAACATAATTGTAAATTTTCCAAAAATAATAAATTTGAAAAGATGTAATGTATACCATCTGAAAGTACAATCTATCGTCTTTCCAATGATATGCAGTTTGAATACATCAATGGAATTATTTATCATTTAATTGATATTTTAGTAAGGATGGCCTATCTCAGATGCAGCACGCTGTAAGAGCACAATCAAGACCTTTTTTATCGTAAAAAGTTACAAAGCAGATCTTGTGGAAACATTTCAGGCCTAGAGGCACTTGAGGTGATGCTCTAAGATAGGAAATATACAAATTTACCCCATGAGATACACTTATTAAAACTGATAAAATTAGCTCTCACAAAGATGAGTTTTCGCCTATGTAAATGCCCTACCACTTTCCCGCATCGAAAATAGTTCATACTTACCGAAACGTCGATTGAGTGTTAAACAATTCAATTAATGTCCCCAAGCTGGGTATCATCTAGACTTATTACATGATTCCTTGTTTTCGCTCCATTCCCCCCTAACCATATCCCACATACAATACCCATTCCGCTTCAAACAAGTTTTAGCGGAATATGACTGTAACAATAAATAACAATTCAATTCAATGGAGCAAAACTTTGACTCATATCATCAGTCTAGGTATCATCGGAAAGAAGATAGAGTGTGCTTTAAGATGGTATCCGTCAAACTAATTCAAATATCATTATTTTCTGAAAAATCTCGAAAAAAGGTGGGCTGCATTTTTTTAAACACCCTGTATAGAACTATGGGGGTAATGTTCACAGTTTTTCATTAAAGGCTCTTATCCAACCATAGTCCTTTGCGTGCTCTGTTTTGTGAAAAAGAGACATTTTTGTGGTCTACGAAAATGGCTGCCTCAATAGAAATCTATGCGCAAAGGCTGCTGGTTAAACAAGAGCCTTTAAGCTTTCACGCAGAGAAAAATATTAAATAAGATTCACCTCTTGACTATTGTCTTTGGAACCAAGTTTCTTGAAAATGTTTTGAAGAATATCAGAAGGTGATTTGTTGCTCTTGACGGCACTTGATTTGGTAGTCTACAAGAAAAGAGATATTTAAATACTTCCGAATCATTCAAAAGTTGAACTTCTAAATTCTGTTGGTATTGAATGATGGTTTCTTCGAAATTTACTTCAGTGTTTTAAATAAAAAGATAACTAAATGAGCACAAGAGCTACCAGCTGCCAGCTGCCACTGAGATTCACCCAGACGACTGTACCCGTATTCTTAAGTAATAGCCATTTCAGGTTAATGTTTTAAGCCTAATAGAACTCTTTTTTTGCCAAAGGTTGTTTTGTATGTCGAGAAACATATCTGAAGCAGTGGTAGAAACTACATCACAATTCATGCACCCAAAAAATAAGAAACGAATTAAGAAACTCTTGATACTAAAGGGCAGAAATGTTCATGTGAGATCAAGAAACTCTTAGGATTATGAGCTAATCCAAGGTTCTCGGAAAAAAACGTGCACAGTACAGGCCTTGCGTACATTAACATGACAAAGAATTCTCACGGCTTCTTAAGAATTCTTAAGAAGGTTCAAGAATTTTGCACATTCTGATAAGAATTCTTTAAGTGGTTTGAAACACAGTATAACTTTTCTCAAGAATCCTTCAGAATCTTCCTTAATTATCAAGAATTCTTAAGCAGAAAAACAGTACCAGGTTATCGAATGGTGCCTTCTAATTGGTCAATTAAAAAATCGAATGAATTTGATTGGTTGAAATCTAACCTGGCTTAAATAAAGCTGGTTTAACTGTGTCAGTGTGAATGCGGTATTAATGTGCGTAAGGCCTGTACTGTATGATGAAAATACAATCAAAGGAATCTTACCGGAGGAGACATTTTTTTGGATCCGTTCGAAACAGCAGCATTCTCGTTTGTCTTTTGTACTGACTTTTTCAGGAATGGAACTAATTCACTTGAATCTGGATCTTCAATTAATATCGTCTTATTCAATATCTGCAATTGCAATAAAAACAATGGTTGATAAATTTGTTAAATTGAAGATATCAATATTTATCTGAAAACAGCAGCTCTATTGAAGAAATTATCACAAACGTTGGAAATTTGCAACAAAAGTCATGCACAAATCGGTTAAAGCAAGGGCGCCTACCTTGTATGAATTAGGTTTATTCGCAGTCCTGTTTTCGTGACATAGTTCACACATGTAGTCCTTTTCAGGCCCCGTTCACACTGCTCCGTTTTTGTTATTATCCGTTTTTATCGAATCGAAGCTAACCGTTCACATTGCTCCGTTTTTGTACAAAAACGGAGGGGAAAGCATCCGTTTTTGTCTGTTCACACTGATCTGCTTGATTACAAAAACGGAGCGAAAAACATCCGTTTTTGTGCGTTCACATTGCTCCGTTTTTGTGAACCCCGTTGTTGAATATTGCAGCGTTTTCAAAAACCTCCGTTTTTGTGCGTTCACAATGATCCAGTGAGTTTTCAAAAACCTCCGTTTTTGTGGATATCCACTTTCGACAGCGTTTTCGAAAACCTCCGTTTTTGTGCTGTTTTTGTGCGGATCAGTGTGAACACTTTCACAAAAACGGATGTTTTTCTCTCCGTTTTTGTACAAAAACGGAGCAGTGTGAACGGGGCCTCAGATTCAGGTGTTGATGTAATGCGATATCAACTGTTATAAGAGACGACCACAGGGAACCAGACAGGGCGCTTTTTGATTGGTCAACACTGATAGAAGCTAGAATTTGAAAGTCACCGTAAGTATAGAATATAGAACTATTTCTTATGTTATACACGGATTAACAGGACAGCAATTGCTCCGTGTACAATGTCACGAAAACAGGACCGCGAATAAACCCAATTCATACAAGGTAGGCGCCCTTGGTTAAAGGACAAATCCGGGGTTGGCATGATTGTACAATAAAGAGAAAGATTATAATACCATGGGCGGTAGGAGACGTGTGGATTGCTTTTTGAAAAATATTGTGGTCATAGGTTGGAGTTATTAAGATTTAATTAGCCGCGATGTTTTCAGAGCGGCTTCCTTTTATTTTGTAGCCAGATTAAAGTCGATGGGCAGATTAGCATCTGCCGGGTAAACCTGGCTACAAAATAACAGGAAGCCGCTCTGAAAACATCGAGGCTAATTTAATCTTAATAGCCTCAACCTATGACCACAATATTTCAAAAAGCAATCCACGCGTCTCCTACCGCCCATGATTATACTGTTATGAAGTGTATCGTATTTCTTCCCAGCATTTTTCATCTTTGCTCTCAGAAACATAAAACATAACAATGAGCCACTAGTGCGTAGTGATGTCATTGTGCGTCAATATTCAACCCGAACGAGGCTGGTCTATTGGTTGTGCTGCATTCTGACTTCACAATCATGCCTCTAAATCGTGGCTAGCATCCTTGCTGTGCAATTATTGTTATTATTATTAACAAATTATTTACAGTTGGCAAAATATATAGTAATAAAACTAATCCAAACCAACTATTTACATACAAAGAAAAATTACAAAAAAGTTCATTTGTGATCCTCACTATCAACTATTTTTTAACTGCAGATCTTGCATGTGCAATTTTGCCCATTCCATTCTTTGGTCATCCTTCTAAATATTTCTGCTGAGTTTGAATTTTTATAGTATCAGGCAAAGTGTTCCAAAGTAGGGCTCCTTTGAATACAAGTGAATTATTTCCGAATGTGCTTGCATTTCTTTTTGGTATTTGCAAGAGATTCTTAGTTCGTAGCTCATATTTCGCGTCCTTTCTTTCGAAGAATGTCCACATGAATGATGGATTTTCTTGTGAAAGGGACTTAGAGATTTGAAGCATCAATTTTTTCAGGTTTTTTGTGTGGACCTTTTGTTCGTTTGTTCTTANTAGCCTCAACCTATGACCACAATATTTTTCAAAAAGCAATCCACGCATCTCCTACCGCCCATGATTATACTGTTATGAAGTGTATCGTATTTCTTCCCAGCATTTTTCATCTTTGCTCTCAGAAACATAAAACATAACAATGAGCCAATAGTGCGTAGTGATGTCATTGTGCGTCAATATTCAACCCGAACGAGGCTGGTCTATTGGTTGTGCTGCATTCTGACTTCACAATCATGCCTCTAAATCGTGGCTAGCATCCTTGCTGTGCAATTATTGTTATTATTATTATTATCAAATTATTTACAGTTAGCACAATATATAGTAATAAAACTAATCCAAACCAACTATTTACATACAAAGAAAAATTACAAAAAAGTTCATTTGTGATCCTCACTATCAACTATTTTTTAACTGCAGATCTTGCATGTGCTATTTTGCCCATTCCATTCGTTGGTCATCCTTTTAAATATTGCTGTTGAGTTTGCATTCTTTATAGTATCAGGTAAAGTGTTCCAAAGTAGAGCTCCTTTGAATACAGGTGAATTACTTCCGAATGTGCTTGCATTTCTTTTTGGTATTTGCAAGAAATTCTTAGTTCGTAGCTCATATTTCGCGTCTTTTCTTTCGAAGAATGTCCACATGAATGATGGATTTTCTTGCGAAAGGGACTTAAAGATTTGAAGCATCAATTTTTGCAGGTTTTTTGTGTGGACCTTTTGTTCGTTTGTTCTTTCAAGAAGCACTTCAAATGGCATATTGAAGTCATTATTGCAACCTTAGAAAATGGTGCCGAGAATTAGGCCAGTTTAGACCTAAAGTTATCCACAGTTGTTGGCTATAGACTGCAGTCAAGAGCGTGCAAAGGTAAAATAAGTTTGCAAACGACGACGGGTGTAGAAAACCATATAAACAGGATTTAAACAGTCTCCTTAAAATATAAATAAACAACTAAATCATGTAAAATATTTGTACTTTGATAAGAAGTGCAAAGAAGTGCATTAAGCACATTCATTATTTTCCATAAACTGTAACCTACTTAAAAAGGTAATGTCCTTTAATTTAAAAATTAAAAGGGGTACTTACATCTGCACCTAGCAACTTCAAAAGGGTGCGTAGAAATACGCGGATAGTCTCCATTGGTTTTCTATCTGCTCTGGTTCTCCAGTATGACGACGGGTACGCCTTTAGGAACATGTGGATGTCCAGCAGAACCTCATCTACGCGAACCTTTTGGATTATATCAGGAAAATTTCGGGCAAGCTTCCAAAGACACTAATAATGAAGAGCAGAAAATATTAGGGACCACGATGGGGTCAAATTTACAACGGGCCTAATTTCCTCAGGAAATTGAACTGCATCTACGCGAAACTCTTGCTTATGTCAGGAAAGTTTCAGGCAAGCTTCCAAAGACATTAACAATGGAAAGAGCAGAACAAATTAGGGACCACGACGAGGTCAAATTTACAAATTTACAGTTTCTCTGATTTTATCCATGGAAATTAGGTGTGCATAGAGTAAAAAATTTCCCCAAGAAATTGAAATGCATCTACGCGAAAGTCTTGATTATGTCAGGAAAGTTTCGGGCAAGCTTCCAAAGACACTACAAAATGAAACGAGCCGACAAATATTAAGGACCGTGATGAGGTAAAGTCTTTGAAGATTCCAATTTACTCTGGATAAATCTTGCTCGATTTTATCAATGAAACTTAGGTGTAAATGTATCAGTTGTTTGTATGTGTGGCGATGTGTGGCTATAATTCTTTAAATGTATACGAAGATATTGATAATAGATCAAATGTATAACCTTGAATATTACGATTAGACGTTTCGGGCATAACGCTTCATCAGCCATAACGAAGTAGAGTACGATAAAGTAGTAAGAGTAGAAAAAAACGATAGATAGAACAGTGGAATGCAAAAAAGCGACCTAAGAGAAAGAGTAGAAGATGCAAAAACTAGAAAAAAACTTAGTTGTGCCTGTTTTGATTGTAAAATCCCCTTCCCCAAAATTGCTACCGGGTGAACCAGAAAAAAATGAAAACGTTTACAAGCATGTACTTTGTTATCAATTCTTCAGATTCCTTCGAAGTGATTCTTACTTTATAACTAACATGTCAACTTAGATAATAAAATTTAGTTGGTTAAAATCGGTCGCATCGTTTTCACGTTAGAATCGATATTATAAAAGTGTCTCACCGCGAAATCCTTCAAAACAGGCCAACAATTAAACTCAATCGGGCTATTGAGACCCTTCATTATCTCTCCCGATCATGTTTGGTCTTATAAACCACGTTTTGCATCGAAAACACATCTAAATCTGTTTTTTCCTTTAACCTACGTTTTTCCGTTATACCGACACCGCTAAGGCGATCATTATGGCAATAAGGTCAGCTTGACCTTTTAATGCTATCCCTGCCGCTGTAATTAGCGGTGTTTTTCTTTACGTGTTTAACCTTATATATTGTATTGTATCAATTTTTATATTATAAAACTTGTAAATATTTTTAATTGTGGCAAATGCTACATACATACATAAATACTATCTTATCACATGTGCAACCTGTTGTGTAGATACAGAGCCTGACCTAGTATATAAATTTAAGAACTTCTCTCAGCTGTTTTTAAGATAGTGTTCTGTATCCTCAGGCTGAACTGCTAGCAAATTTGAACAAGGACTTTAAGCCTTTTTTGAAGGATTCTGAGATGAAACAATTCAATAAAATTTCTTGTAGCGTGAGAACGATACGACCGATTCTAAACAGCTAAATTTTAGTATTTAAGTTGACATGTTACCCACACGATGATAATCTGTTTTCGGGAATCTGATGAATAGCTAGCAAACTACGGACTTGCAAACGTTTTAACTTTTTTTTACCCACCCGGTACTAGCAATAAATTTCAAACGCCAGACACGCTTTTCAATAACGTTCTTGGACGATAACGAAAAAAAATCATCTGTTAACAAACCTTTAGATGTAGGTCTGCTATCTTTTGAGGTACTTCCTGATCGATACCATCGATTAATAGCTTGATGAGGGCCCTGTGAGGAAAAAACTACCATTTAAACATGTCATAAAACATCGCTAACGATCAACATGGGTATGAACACGCTCAATAAAGAAAGCAACAATCACTACTGCCCTTCATATAAATTAAGCCCCGATCAAATGATGACAAAATTTCACTGCACATCACTCAACATTTGTTCGCTGCTGTTCAGTCCAAACGGAGCCAACATTCCACCGAACATCACTCAACATTTGTTATCTGCTGTTCAGTCCAAACGGAGCCAACATTCCTCTGAACAACACTTAACATTTGTTCACTGCTGTTAGTCTTAACGGAGCCAGCATTTCACTGAACATCACTCAACATTTGTTCGCTGCTGTTAGTCTAAACGGAGCCAACATTCCACTGAACATCACTCAACATTTGTTATCTGCTGTTCAGTCCAAACGGAGCCAACATTCCTCTGAACAACACTTAACATTTGTTGGCTGCTGCTTAGTCCAACCGGATCCAACATTCCACTGAACATCACTCAACATTTGTTGTCTGCTGCTCAGTCCAAACGGAGCCAACATTCCACTGAACATCACTCAACATTTGTTGTCTGCTGCTCAGTCCAAGCGGAGCCAACATTCCACTGAACATCACTCAACATTTGTTGTCTGCTGCTCAGTCCAAACGGAGCCAACATTCCACTGAACATCACTTAACATTTGTTGTCTGCTGCTCAGTCCAAACGGAGCCAACATTCCACTGAACATCACTCAACATTTGTTGTCTGCTTCTCAGTCCGAACGGAGCCAACATTCCACTGAACATCACTCAACATTTGTTGTCTGCTTCTCAGTCCAAACGGAGCCAACATTCCACTGAACATCACTCAACATTTGTTGTCTGCTGCTCAGTCCAAGCGGAGCCAACACTCCACTGAACAACAATTAACATTTGCTGGCTGTTTTTCAGTGCGTAGGTGGTCAAACGGTGCCAAAAACATCAAACAATCCAAACGTTTACTAAACATGTTTGGTTGCAACCAAACTTTACTGAACAACGTCCAACAACAGTTATGTCATTGAATAAGGTGGTCAAACAGAGCATAGGTTCCAAATCTTTAAAAATGTCGGTGTAAAACTTTATGACCTATTTCTTTGAATTGAATGGCTTGAAAGAAACTTTAACAACTTTTCTATAGTTCTACCGTTGGAATTTTCAGAAATCTACCATACTTTCAGAATTAGACGGCGTTTCTTCTTTTTTAAGAATTCAAGAAAAATTTTGAAAAAAAATTTTAAAACATCTTAATTTCTAAACTTTTGGAAGAAAAATAGAATAATTTTCAAGAAAACTATAGTTTATGAATGTCTATGATATGGTATCAAGCACAAGTCTTCCACTCTTCTGGTTTACGATTTAAAATCTTGATTAAGTCACATCCTCAAATGAGTTGAAATATAATATACAATGTAATTTTGAAAAATATTCAAGATTTCTAAGTCCATCGGTAGAATTATAGCAAAGTAGCTGAAATTTCTTTCAAGCCATTCAATTCAAAGAAATAGGTCATAGAATTTTACAGCAACCTTTTTAAAGATTTGGAACCTATGCTGTAGTGGTTACGGTAGCAGTGCCGATAACTATCGGGTTTCCCAAATAAAAGGTAACAGATTTGAACAATGCCAATTTAGCTCCAATCAATTCGCAATAACTTTTAAACTAATCCTGAAAAGTAAACTTTATACATAGATACCTTGCTGAGTGATATTTGTGCTTCCAAAGTTGAAATATTAATATCGGAAGTTTAAATTTGACTCCACCTCAAAACCAGAGCTTTGGCGTTTTGGCCTAAGCAAATTCCTGAAGCACAGCGAAATTAGAATGACAAATAAAGAAAAATTAAGAAATGCATTACAGGTGAGCTCAAGCAAATACCGTATAATATGATGAAATTTTTGTTCCAATTTTATCAAGGCTATTATTGATATATTCGCTGTGCTTCAAGAATTTGGTTAGGCCAAAACGCCTAAGCTTTGGTTTGGAGCTGAAGGCAAATTTAAACTTTTGAGATTAATATTTCAATTTTGGACGCACAAATATCACCCAGCAAGGTATCTATGTTTAAGTTAACTTTTCAGGATTAGTTTAAAACTTATTGCGAATTGATTGGAGCTAAATTGGCATTGCTAGCTCTGCTCAAATATGTAGGGACACCCGGTAGGACGAAGATATTCAGACTAGCCTCGCTCTCCCAGTATGACAAAATGGAAAACTCACCAGAAACAGGATGTGTGGTCGCTGTGTTGTATGATCTTTAACATGATAATGTTATTCGTCTTAATAACCAAATCGCTGTCTTCAAGTGCATTTAGTTTACTATCATACATGCAGTTCAATAGGAAATGTGAAACATCCTTCAAGACGTTCTTTGATACAGAAACAGCCAGTGATTCAGTTGTAAATGTAATCATTAGTCCATTCAATAAATACTTCAACAAACGAACTATCTCTTCTTGTGAATTCTCCTTTGATTCTAAGTGGCGTGAGAACAGCATTCGAAATTGCACCAGGCATGTGAGTAAATACTGCAAAATGAAAAGATATTTATACCGGGTGAGTCAGAAAAACGTGGGGCGTTTAACAAGCCAAATTCTGGTGAAAAACAAGTCAAATCAGGAGTGTTGAAGTTCTGCATTGCAGAACAAAAAATTGGAATAGTTTTAGAAATTTGTTTAAATCAGTCATTTCTTTCCTTATTTATTTGCGATTTTATGATGTAACCATTTTGGTGAAAAGTATTACTAGTAAGAGAACTTTCAGCTTGCTAACAATGACAGTTAAACGACTAGTCCCCTATGGATGCAACATAAGAAACATTAGCTTTTCCTTTTGTGCTCTAACACAATACATGCCTTGTTTAATTTTATGGTAGAGAAAGAATATGTTTGTCATGGTTTAGAAGGTCAAACGTGCATGAATATGAATCTAATCGAAGGCCTATTTTAGCAATCTTGTGAAACACTAGAATGGAAAGACCGATTTCGACCAAACATATTTTCATATCTAAGTTAGCCTTTCTTCTATGCAATGAACTCAAAGAACGAATTTGCAAACTAAACTGCATCAATAAAAATTGGCGAACACCCCCACGTTTTTTCTGACTCACCCGGTACAGTATATTGCAAAAAAGATCTCAGTCATCTCTTTTCTAGACAGTCCGAATTAATTTTAACAATGATTGCACTTAACAAGAACAACACGGTATACATCGATGGGATAACACTGTGGAGTTTATGAAACCTACCCCTGTAAACAAAACGAAACTCAAAAGCTAAGGAGACATTGCTATGCCATTTAGGGCGTGTTTGAGTGGTAATCCCAAACCTACCAAATTCTGAAAATAGTAGACTTCACAGAGATGGAAATATATTTCCCAATCAAACACAAAAACCCTGGAACGGTAGGTTTCGGATTCACCACCAGGGTTTGCTAATGAAAACGAAAATCTCTCCCAAGTCTGCCAAACCTTCTGCCTTGTGGAACAGAAGGTTTAGAAGGCCTTCCAAACCTACCAAACCTACCGTTCTGAGAATTTTGGAATCAATCAAACACAAATTCTGAGTCTACCAAGTCTACCGTTTTCAGAATTGGTACCAATTAAACACATCCTTAGTTTGTTCAAGTGTCTTAAAACTTTAACAATACACACAGACATCTACATAATGCGATATTGTGAGCACTGTTCACAGGAGACTGGTAGGAACTTTCCTTTGCTGAAAATAGTTCTGTGATAACGATGAATATTGGTAAAAAGGTTGTGGAGAGTGCTTAGCAAACGTGAACTGGAAAAAAGATTCCAAGAAAGTGAATTACTCCACATTTTTTCTAAGCCGAGCGTTAAAACCGTGAAATGGAAAACTGATGTTTTTTAACAAACAGAAGTAACCGTTTGGAAACGTAAACAAATCAAACATTGACAAAACAGTTTCTTGCAGTTGGCAGTAAATAATGTGAAGTTCTTTTTGGCAAACCTGATATGGTGTGAAATGATACTGTTGAGAACTTAGGTTCCTTATGAGCTAGAAAATTCTTGCTGAATTTTTGGTTTGTCCAGTTCTCATCAAATCCCAAAATGACAATTTGAGAACAATAGCAATCTTTACCTGATCGATCTTTCTAATAACTTCTGCGTCTTCACTATATCTTTTAAAGACTTCTTCGAATTGTGCCAATGCTTCCATGCTAACATTGATATCACTATTGTTGATCTGTGCAATTGTTAAATCAAGCCATGCACCTATGTCCCGTGCTGCTGAAGTTAGCGATGTCTGCCAGCAACGTTCACCCTGAAAGAATAATAGTTTTAAGTATGCAGGGCCAAAAGTATGAAACAGAGCCTCTCTATTGGACAAAATCAGCTGAAACTCTTAAAACTTTTAAACAAATCATGAAACAATAGAATGGCATACAATGCACATGCAATGTATGCCAGTACAATATGTCTTAGATAGGGTGGTTTTTTGTTCGTTCTCATACCTCAGCGACTAGCTGACACCTGTAAAATACTTATGTCCTATTGTTTAATTAAGTTTATGATTTAGTTTATCGTAAATATTCGAATTAGATTCGTTTGTTTTTTATCTGATAATTAAGAACCTATTGTATACATAAAATATTCGAATTAAAATAACTTAACAACAAGGAAATAATGCACCTAAAATTATAATAAAAATCTTGAAAATTAAGTTGACTTGAAACCTCATTATGATGAAGGATTAAAAATTTTACAAGCTGGCTGCATTTCTTTTCCTGTACAATTTTTCAAACAGTAGATAGATTTTGTAACTCACCCGGTAGAAAATGAAAGCAGACTTACATAGGCTTGGCAATCGTGATTTCTTCATCATTGACGTTAACTTGAATAACATTTGGCTTGATGGTTTTTATGACATCCCTCCCTCCTTCGATTTGGTCGTAATCAATATCAAATTCGCGCCTTACTCGAGGAGCTTCCCGAGGAGCTTCCCGACCAGCAGGTGCATTGCTACAAAAGAATATCAACAACCGTAATGTTTGATTTTCTAGTTTAAAGGGGCTCCGTCTCCAAATTGTGTCGAGAGGGTAATTTTGTAGTTTTTTGATAGGCATTATCACAAAAACTTTACATCTTTTTTTCAAAATGAAAGCGTTATTTTGAAGATAAGTCCTTATACTTCACAGAGGATAGGATAGCTTTTACAAGCAACGTGAAATATCTTGGGGTTCAAATCGATTCCCAACTGAGTTGGAAAGAGCATATTACTGTTGCACTCAACAAGATTTCACGAGGAGTAGGAATGCTTAAGTACTCCAAAAAATATCTGTCTTTAGAGACTGTCCAGAAAATGTATTTAGGCATAGTAGAACCACATATTAGGTACTGTTGCTCGGTCTGGGGTTGCGCTGGTGATACCATCATACTAAAACTTCAAAAGCTACAAAATCGAGCCGCTCGTATTGTGACCAACAGTCCTTTCGATAAAACTTCGCTGCCGCTGATAGCTCAACTCGGGTGGCTAAATGTAAAAGAAATGGTTGATTTTGAAACAGCTACCATTGTTTATAAATCCCTTCATGAACTAGCACCTCCTTATATGCAGGACATGTTTCACAAACTGTCTGACTCAAGGAATCGGGTCCTACGCAATACTGAAACAGATCTTAGGATCCCACTATGTAAAACATCAAATGGGCAACGTAGCTTTTCATATCGCGGAGTGACTGTTTGGAATCAATTGAGCTCTGAAATTAAAACCGCCCAATCGCTGGCGATTTTCAAAAACAGGCTAAAAACGTTTTTGAAAAGTAATAGAGATGTTCAAAAATGAATATCACACATCGAACATAGAGTTTGGTCAATTTTCCTTTCTTAGAATTGAGATTTTCTTTTTTACGCTTATTCTATAGCTTATAATTTAATCATAGCAACATAAATTGTTCTTAGTTTAGGTTTTTAGCAGGGCACATTGTAAATCAGTTTATTCTTTTATAACTGAATGTATTACCCTGGGTAAATAATTAAAAATGAAATGAAATGAACAAATCTAACATTCATATCTTTTACGATTGATCAAATATAAGTGGATTTTTAACGGTCACTTTCTGGTGGCTTAGGTGAAGCCACCAAACAAACTGCCGAAGACATTGCACACGTGCCTCAAACAATGGTTTTTACAGATTTGTTTACAGTTTGGCGACGGAGCCCCTGTAATGTTGGTCTACGATTCATTACGCAAAAAAGCGAATCTTAGACTACGTTCACACGATGCCGGAACAATTTGGAAACAGCATAAAATTGTTACAGCAGGGTAGGTCTACTGTTCACACGACACAGTTTGAAAATGGAGTCGTGTGAATACTTAAAAACGATGAAAACGGAACATTCGTCGACGCTCTCGAAACGAGGCTGATTAATTATTTGGGCCTAAATACATTTCTTTGGTATTAAATAGCCTCGTTGTTGTGGAGATTGCAAGGATATGTTACTGTCAAATTGTCTGCCTTTTTCAAATGGTGCCGGTCTATCTATTATTTAAACAATCAATTAACTCATCAATTGATTGTTATAGCCTCATACCGTTGCTCAGTATGGGGCTGCTGTCGTGAATAGAAAATCAACGTCGTGCACAAAATCCAAAATAGAGCAGTAGGATAGTAACGAGCGGCCTATACAATGATTCTGTTGCCCCACTGATACAAAATCTTGGCGGGCCAACTATCAGTAATCTTATAAGAAAAGAGACAGCCACGCTAACTTACAAATCCTTGAATTCGCTCGTCCCGACTAACTTGAGAAAATTATTAATAAAATGTTCGGATGAGAGGGATCGGTTTTTGCGATCTACAGAAACTGATCTCAGGATAACGTCATTAAGAACGATTAATGGCCAAAAGGCTTTTTCTTATCGCGGGGTGAAACTTTGGAACAGTCTAGAAAGAGAGAATAAATTCGCACCTTCCTAGCCTGCGTGCAGACTTTGTTGGTCACTGGGGAGGAGGGGAAAGAAAGTTCCTTCCCCTCCTCCCCAGTGACCAACAAAGTCTGCACGCAGGCTACAACTTCCCTGAGGATCTTCAAACAACAACTATAGACGGGGGTGTAACTTTAATCTAATTTTCATATTCTTTTTCATAGACTTTGTATCATATTGTAAATTAGACATTTCAATTCCTTTTGTTCTTCGTTTAATGATCTCCCTACTTTCCGTTTATACAGGTCACTTTGAAAAACATGTAAATGAAACTTAAAAACCTGTATGAATATCTTAAAATGAATGAAAATTAAAAGAAATAAATAAAAAACCTACCTTGCCACACTTCCCCTAGGTTTCATTTTTGAGACAACAATAACATCCGAATCAACTTGGTCATTTGGTTCAGGACTTTTCTTCACATTTTTCACTTGCTTCGCTTCATTGGCTTGCTTCTTCGGCTCCGCAGTGGGTGGCGGTTTCACCTTCCCTGCTCGCTTGATTCTTTCTTCTAAATAACCTTGATCTTTGTCACTAATCTGTTAGAATAAAGTGAAAATTTTGAGGATTTCAATACCGATAAAGGTATCTTGCAATAATTATATTCCCCACCATGGGCGTCAAATCTACTCTCCTCCGAGAGGTTTCTTTATTTATTCCGCATGTTCCGCAGTTCCATGGTCCGTGATTCCGTGGTCCGTACCTCACGGAGGAGAGTACGTCAAATCTTTACAACAGATTGCAAACATGGTTAATGCATCTTCCGTTTGATTTAATGGCTTGAAAGGAACTTTAGGTAATTTGCTATAATTTTATTAAGGTCCTTTTTGGTATCTCGATTATTTTCAGAATTAAAGCATTTTTATTTTTATTTAAAGAATTAATGATGAGTTTCGAAAACTTAAAATCGTCGTTTATCCTCAATTAATAGAGGAAAATCGGTACAATCTTCAAGAAAACCATAGTTTATAAAGGTCTACAATATGGCAGTAAGTAAAATTTGCAGCTTTTCTGGTTTACGATTTAGCAATTTGATAACGCCACAACCTCAAAACTGGTTGAAAAATAGAAAAACGCTGTAATTCTGAAAATAATTAAGATATCGAAAATTGTCCAAATAGAATTATAGCAAAGTAACTCAAGTTCCTTTCAAGCCATTATAAAATCAAACGGAAGATGCATTTACAATTTGTGCAATCATTTTTAAAGATTTGACGCCTATGCTGGACTGGGTGGAATTGTCGCCTTATATGGTAATTGAAGAAGAAGCAGACAAAAAATAATACATTTACTTACTCGACCAACCATCTTATAAACTTTTTCTCCAACAATGTTGTATGCCTCTACGATAGCATTCAGCGCTGCAGATCTAACACCATTGTCTCTGTCACCAATTTGGCCTGCCATCTCCTTGAGTGCTTTTGGCGGGGTTGGTTGGCAAACATTAATTCCAAACTTCGAAATCAGCATACCTAATTCTGTCAGGCATTCTAGAATGAGAATTTAATGGATTGTAAAAGTTTCACAGAAAAGAAATCACAGGTCAACAATCAGAACAATGTTCTCATCCTGACTTAGCTAAAGCATTTATACCAGCAACGTCTAACAAACCGCTATTAAAGGAGATCGACATAGTTAAAAGCTGGCCCAGGCCAAGTTAAAAATATACCCTGTTGTATTTTATAACTTTGGCACATGCCGTTTCATTGCGTAGCTAAAGAAACAATGGGTGCGTAGGCATTTTCTTTAACCTATTTATAGCGGCCACTCGATGTAGCTATGTCTATTCCCTTTAAGGTAGGTCAGTGGTCGAAATTCTAAAATCTTATCCTATTAAGATATGTTCCTTAAACTAATGCCCCTAGGCAATATCAACATGCTGATTTCAAATTTGAAGTCTATTTTTTGATTAGATAATTAATTTTCATGGTAACTAAAGAACAATGGGATTTTAGTAGTATCATACAGTGAGCATTAATATTTGCAGCTAGAGGCTCTGGCTCTGATAATAGTATATCAAATTAATGCATAGGACCAGAGGAGTGATGTTAGGTTGTTGGATTTCTAAAATATCTTGTTTGCATTAAAATATCTCGAAACTTGTCAAAATTACCTTTCCACAAGATTTTCTCCTGAAATGCCTTGGTCATCAATGTACAGAAGTATACATGATTCAAAAATAAATCCTTTTACCTCACTCTACAGGCCTGTAGTTCTAAAATGATGTATAAAGATTGCCCTTTGCTGTCTGTTTCGTCAAAAAAGTTAGTTCACTAAGCATTCGCGCGGCGCGAAAAACACATTTTGAGAAAAATGAGTTTGAAATTTGACATTGTGTTGAAAGTTGACTGAATTTTCAAGAATGAGCAATAAGGCTAGAAACCCATATTCACAACCAACTCATATCAATAGTTTCTTTCTTTTACAGTAATCTAAGGTATTTTATTTACTTTTATTTGCTATTTCCAGCTTGTACCTGTGCATTCTTTTTGAATTAGGAAACTTTTCAATTTCGAATTAGGAAACCTTTCCAAAACAGAAGAAAATGACAATATTAGAATTGCAGTTTTAGTCAAAGATTCGATTCAACTTCGAATTGAGTTCGATTTCAACTTTTCAAGCAGAAGAAGTTTGATTCCATTTGAACAAAGTTTTATCAAAGATTTGATTTCAATTTCGAATAACGAACTTGTAACTGCTATGAGATCATGTTCCTCCTTATTTTTGTATGTTTATCCTTAAATTTATAAACAATAAATAAATAAAAAAGTGAGAGAGAAACATATCGGTCCAGCAACAAGGCTGATTTGGAGGTTTTTAAAAAAACCGTTTGTCTTTTGGAGGAACTTGGATGTGGCTCATCATCGGAAATTGAGAAGCTGTCGCTGTAGCCTCATGACGAGTCTCGTTACCCGTCATCTTCACGAACAGCTTGATAAGCAGCGCTGTTCTTCACCAACTCTAAAAGATTGTCGAAGTCCTCATCTCTGTAGATATGTACTTCTAGATCTGCAGGCCTTCTGAATCTTTCTCTCGCCAGCTCAGATCTTTCATATAAGAATTTATATTTCTGAATACAAAAATAGAAGTCGTAGCTCCTCCCCAGCAGCCATTCAAATAGAGTACACACATTATGGGACACCCTATGTATTCAGAGTGTCTTCGATTTTAGACAAATATGTTGTTGGATTGCAGAGCAAAAGCATGGAAATATATTAAGCGGAGATGGGTTGGATAGGAGACGCTTCGAGAGGCGGTTAGTAAATCTACTCAAAACTTAATAAGCGGGTTTTAGACGTGTGTTTGGTGGCCAAGGGTAACAGATTCCGAAAAGCGTTGTTGTGTTGTGGGTGTATGGCAACCT
>REGM01000157.1:747005-778206 GCA_004194415.1 Aurelia aurita | reverse complement strand
GACAAAATTGCAAATGACACACGGATAATGCAGGATGATGATTGCAAGGAACTCGTTATTGAAGCCATCAATTTCCAAGCTTTGAAAGATCGTAGATCACTACATTCAAGATTGCAAACAACCCCAAGATTATCGCTTGACCTCACAAAGATTGTCGTCGCTTGTGGTGGTGTCCAGGATGAATTAAGCACAAAAGAGGCCCTTTGTTATGTCCCGGAAGTTGATTTTTGGTATCCCCTTGCACCATTATTCCATGAAAGGAACAATTTTGGAATTGGTGTGTGTGATGAGAAGATCTTTGCTGTAGGTGGGGACGTTGAAGGCAGGCCGCTCAAATCTGCAGAATTTTATGATTTTGGGTTAGATAGGTGGACGGAAGTTGCAAGTTTGCCAGTGCCAAGTGCAGGGCATGGCACAGCTGTATTTAATGGAGAAGTTTATGCTGTAGGCTGTGGCATTGGAGAGTCAAGTTCTGATTCTGTTTTGAAGTATGTTGATTCTTCAAATAGATGGGTACCAGTCAGAAATCTGAAAGTTCCAAGACGTGGTGCATGTGTTGTGTCACATTTACACTTATACGCCATTGGTGGGTATGGTCCAGATGGTATGGCTCTTGCTAGCGTTGAGAGGTATGACCCTTACATAGATGAGTGGGCAAAGATTTTCCCTATGAATTCTTCAAGGGCCTATGCAAGTGGTGCTGTAATTGGCAACAAGATATATGTCATCGGTGGGGAGTATGCCATGTGGTCGTTCTACTGCTCTGGAGAGGTATTTGATATCACCTCAGATGAATGGCATTCAATTGCTGATGCCTTAATTCCTCGTTCGTTCACTGGTATTGCTGATATCAATGGTGAAATTTACATCTTTGGTGGTATGAAAAGCATGAATCCAGGAAATGATAGCGATGATGATTTTGTCGATGCGGCGGAATGCTGCGATGTTGAAATCTACAATCCAGAATCAAATATTTGGAAAAAGGGATGCCAATTGCCAATTGCGACATCAGGTATAAAATGTGTTTCTTTTTACACGTCAAAACATGCTGTCGAAGTTAGATGTGGAATTCATTTTCCCAGAAGTGATAATGTGAACAGTAAGGTTTCTTGCTCGTTGAAACAAAGATAGATTAGAAATTGTCTTTGAAGTTGCACATTGTTTAAAGGGGCTCTGTCGCCAAACTGTAAACAAATCTGTAAACACCATTGCTTTAGCCATTGTCTTCTGCAGTTTGTTTGGTGGTTTCACCCAAGCCACCAAAAAGTAACTGTTAAAAATCCACTTATATCTGAGCAATCGTAAATGATATGAATGTTTCGTTTCTTCCTCTGTGAAGTACAAAGATTTTTCTTCAAAATAACGCTTTCATTTTTGAAAAAAAGATGATAAGTCTGTGTGATATTGCTTTTAAAAAACTGCAAAATCATTTTTTCGACCGAAATTTAAGCGAAATTTAAGCCTTTAAGCGAAACTTGGATTGGGCCTTGGTACTTTCTACTAACAGTTTCTTAGTTTGTAAAGCTTGGCTCCTATCAAGCGTTCACTTTTGCTAACTCACGCTAAATCAGATGCAATAAATCATGTTAATTTTTGACCCCAATGTTAACGCCATCTTCTAAATTGACGCAAAAACTTTAACGCCAATCAATCTTTGTTCACACTGATGCAAAAACGCATCTGGATTGGGAAACGTATTTTCTACACTCGTTTTAAACGAATTTATCGTGAGTTATCTCTTTCAAATGGAATCAAAAGTTTTGATTCCATTCAAATGATGTCGAAGGCGCCGACAAAATCTCAAAATTTGGGCAAAAATAATCTCGACGCGTTTTTCCATCGCATTTTGGATTCATTTCCAACGCGATTTTACTTTGATGCAAACCAAGCTTTAACACGAATAAAATCGCGTTAAAACAGCGTTAATCTGGAAGAAGAATTAACTCAATTTATCGCACCTGGTTTACCACAAGTTAACGCAATTTAACGCAATTTAACGCTTAGTTGGAAGCAAATGAATAGTTCATTTAGATGGTTTAGCTCAACTTTGTCGTGCATATCAAATCCCCTTAAAGGGCATAGGTATGGGTAATTGGTCTTAGTCACAAGTCGTATTGAACCCATCAGAATCCTACTCGAAATTCTGTGTTTCTTTTGACAACTGCATTATCTGATAACAATGTAGTGGAGAATTACCATTAGTTTTATGTCTCAATAACAGAATTTTGGGAAAATATTGTGCCTGACATCTCTGATGGCCAGAAAGAATTGATCTCACCCAGCCATATTACAAGAGAATATCAGCATGTCAATGTCCCAAGGGTTAATTACCATTTCACCACTTTAAGATGAAATGAACTCAACACCTTGGAAATACATAATAACTATTGAAGTCAAGCTCTATGCAAAGATGAAAAAAGAATCACCAAAGAAGCAAGTAGTGGTTGGGTGTTTTCTACTAGTCTATTACGAACAAATCCAACGCACTTTAACAGAGCAATTTATCAAAATGTCCATTTATTGAAATTCCATTTCAACACTTTTCCCCCAAGGAACAAACCCATATTTAAGTTTAAGAATAGACTCAAAATACCTCCATGTACATCTTGTGCTGGCATTCCATACGGGGCTCCAGAGCTGGAGTTATAGCTTGATGACCCCATTCCGGCCATGTACCGGGTTTTTACTCCGGTCCCGATGAACTGCAACAGTTCCAGATGTGATATGCATTGAAGAATCTATCAGATGAAATTTACAAGATTAGAAAAGGAGTGGAATTAGGCTTTGACAAGTCCCTTGAAACGACGCACTCTTCAGGAGAGCTTCTCGTGTGCTAAATGATAATGAGTGTGTGCAAACTTCTTTTCTACACCATTAAATATCTAGTGTATCAGTGTTATAGGTACATAGGCCAATTTTGTTATTAACGTATGACAGGTAAGAAGCGCTATCTGCTCATTGCAAAACTGAAAGTAAACATTGTACTTTGCGATCTTCAAACATTTCATTGCGTCTTGTGGCCAAGACTCTTCGAAGCAAGGAAAATTTTGCATTCTAATTCATACAGACGACATGTCGCGTGACTTGATCAATTCGCGCTCGAAAATCAGACTTGGGGTAAATGAAGCCATTACAAAGTATAGCGTCGCACTGGGATTCTGAGAGTGTCTCGTTAATTTATCGCAATAAATAAATTCAAAAAGCTTGGAAGCTGCTCAAATTATTCAAAAACTTAAGCAGATAGATAGGCGAATGCCTAAAAGGAAGGTTGACTTTGAAGAAGCGATGAGCAACTTACAGCCGACAAAGTTTGTGGTGCTAACTACGAAATTATCGACGCAAAGGCAAGTTTTTCACAGCTTTCTTGGCCTAAATGTTTGTTTTGCTTTTAAAAACAGCATGTTCGTGTAATTATTTCATAGGTTTAGGTCTGACTGACAATTGCTACCTATCCTTTCCCTACTGACTGTCGCGAGGTAGAATAGAGGAGCAATTTTATGCAACTTTTTGCAAATTTCCTATAGAACCCTATAGACATTTTCTGAAGATTTACCCCAAAACAAGATGGCGTCGTGTTTTATACGCTGCTGTGACCTCATGCCGTCTGTATCAATAAAAATTCCGAATGAGCAACACTTTAATGAATAGATGAAGTGTCAAAAGCGGTCAACGGTCCCCGATGCCTTCATATTGAACCCATCAGAATCCTACTCGAAATTCTGTGTTTCTTTCGACAACTGCATTATCTGATAACAATACAGTGGAGAATTATCATTAGTTTTACATCTCAATAAAAGATTTTTGGGAGAATATTGTGCCTGACAGCTCTGATGGCCAGAAAGAATTGATCTCACCCAGCCATATTAATAGAGAAAGTCAGCATGCCAATGTCCCAAGGGCTAATTACCATTTCACCACTTTAAGATGAAATGAACTCAACACCTTGGAAATACATAAAATTCAGAGCAAAAAGCAGGAAAAAGTAAAGATTTTAATTGGGGTACATTCGATTATTTAACTGTTTACCAACACTCGAGTCAAAATTGTGCAAAGCTCTTTAACGGCTCTTGTTCAACCAGCAGCCTTTGCGCGTAGATTTCTATTGGAGAAGCCATTTTTGTAGACCACAAAAATGTTTATTTTCACAAAAAAGAGCACGCAAAGGAACATAGTTGGATAAGAGCCTTTAATAGTTTCTATAGCGAAGATTCATTATAAACCCACCACAGGTCGATTTACCCAGCTATTAGTGTATCCAACGTCCAATAAGTTCCCTATAACTAAGTGAATGCAAACACACACCAAAAAAGAACCTTTACCTCAAACCATGAGTGTCCCAGATTATTTCCATCCGTGTACGCCACAGTTATGAGCGTTTTGATTGTGTCAATGTTCTTGGCTTTCATTTCGGTGATAACTGCATTAGCAGTCAGTAAACTGAATTGGCAAAGTGCTTGCACGAATGCATCTCTTTCCAACTGAAAATAAAAAAATCTCACTTCAATGATGAAAACTTTCTAACGTTCCTTGAGTTTCTAAAATTGAATTCACTGGTAACCCTTTCACCCTTGAAGAGACCATGTGCCCCAAATATAACAAAACGAAATGCTAAATTTCAGGCAGTACAGGTCCAGAAGATTGAGAAAATGTAGATCTTATCCCTGTTCGTATCTTTCAACTAAACTTTCTCCTCTTTCCAAATTCAGTGTAAAACTGCAATTTGTATTAGAATTTTCAAAATTGCTAAGTGGAGGGTGCAAGGGGGGTTAAAACGATAGTAACTGAATTGACCTAAGAGGGGAATGATATTTTTTAAAGCAACCTAAAAGTCCGTTNTCCAAATTCAGTGTAAAACTGCAATTTGTATTAGAATTTTCAAAATTGCTAAGTGGAGGGTGCAAGGGGGGTTAAAACGATAGTAACTGAATTGACCTAAGAGGGGAATGATATTTTTTAAAGCAACCTAAAAGTCCGTTTTTAAAGTCTTCAGACCTGGAGTAGTTTTTGCGGTATACATAAATAAGCCTCATACTTGACAACGTCAAATTTGCACAACAAATAATGTTCAGATAAATGGTCTTTCTCTCTGCAATGAATTGCAAATCAAGTTTGCTTTTAACGCGTCTAATGTAAACTAGAACCCGTTTCAATTTCAGTCTCAAGACTTCTAAAACAGACTTTAAAACGATAAAAAGATCTCCACTGTTTTCCTAACATCGTTTGCACCGTTTGCCAAGGATTAACATTGAATAATACACCACTTCGAAGAACGGCCACCATTATGGAAATTTTTCCAGATTTCATCGTATGAAATCGTCGGCTCCAGATTCAGATTTAGCACTCAGAATATAGTTCAGATGCAATATTTCATGTTCCTAGTCTTTGTTATATTGATTTTACAGTGATAAAAAGCTCTAAATGCTTATAGGGGATTTGGCCACAAAAACTTCGGGGGTACAAGTTTACCCCCGCACGATTTTTGCAGTTACATAATAATTAAAAGCTTTATATCATTGAAAAATCAATATAACAAAGACTAGGGATATGAAACCTTGAAGCTAGACTACATTTTGAGTACTGAATCCGAATCTGGAGTCGACAATTTCATACGATGAAATCTGGAAAATTTCCATAATGACGGCCGTTGGTCGAAGTGTTGTATAAAGTAAACAACAAATACGAACATACCTGCATTTGGAACAGACATGATATCCTGATAGCACACCTAATACCATCCAAACACAAAGAAATCACGTTGGCATCATCGTTGTCTTGTACGCCAACACTGAATGCTGCTAACATCGGAGTCCAAGCTACCTACAATTACAACAGAAGACATTGCTTTGCTAATTGCACTGCATGCAGTAAATCGCGGCGCTAGAAGAGGGGGATTTGGTCCTCAAAGGGGTGAGGCGACTTAGCATAGCAGTGCCATGAATTTTGCGGGCGGGAACACAAGGGCGCTGCTCACGGGAAACTGTACACTTAACTCTCTTGCAGGAAACTTATGCATTCCGATAGGCAATATTTCAACAATGGCTGATAAAGTATTTAAAGGCAATGGACGGAGATAAGTGCAGTAGGTTTTAAATAGACTAAAGAAAGACACACGCGTGCCTATTATCTCTTTGTTTGAGCGCAGTCAAGCATCTTCAGATACAATAACTCTAATAGGCCCCGGGCTGTAGTTTTAACTCCTTCAGTTATCTTTTTTAGAAAAGCAATGACAACATGAACCGATATTACGAAATTTTCCAGTTGTTAGGACAGTCCTCGAAGCAATTTTTTGGTCAAAATTCTTATGCCAGGATATGAACAGAAATATCTTTACAAGCACCAGAAAGCTGCAAAGAAGGGCAAAATCATGAATGCCAATTTTTCGATGCATAAAAATAACTGTGCGGCTGTTTCAGGAGTTTAAAGGCAAAACAAATGCCTATAAACAAAGAATGGCACAGCCTAGCCTGTGGATTACTTTGCCAAGGCAAAATTACCAGGTTACCACTTCAAGGTAACTTGAACTCAACGCCTTGGGTCTTAAAGCATTAGATCAAGTCTTCTTTTAAAATACTGCTGGGTTCTTTTTAAAACAGATTTGGTAGAAAGCTACCAGCGACTAAGCAATCAAACAACATTCAAAATCAATTTGTTAGTATATTTTGTATAAAGATGCGTAAATCTGCTCACTACATCTTCAGGGCTTGTCGGGAATGATAAGCAAGCTTCCCAAGCCAAAGTTTTGTTTTTGATATGCTTTAAATAGACAAAACATTGTTTACACCGACTTGGGCCACCACCATAACCACATAACCAACACATAACCACCCCATTGGGCGACTTTTCCTATCAAACGAGGTGCAAATTCCATTCATTGAAAAGCATGACACAAGCGAATATATCAAGTAATCAGGTGACTATAGTAACACGATGTGAGCATTGTACTTACAGCCTTAACTCATTTTTCTGTCGCTGAACCGAACCATCAAATGCAAAACAATTAAGCAGACATCGCTAAACATATCAAGGGCCTCAAACGACTAAAATCGAAAGCAAACATACCCTGAACATTGGCCTAACATGCTCAATATGCGATGCCCGCAAGAACGTCATATCAACACTTTGAGCGTCTTCCATTTTCGCCTTCGCAGTCTGAGCCATAAGTTCCATCTCTTGCAAGTACACTGTGCGTCTTTGTTTCTCTGTTAACATATCTGAATGTAAATATAATCAAGAATAATTAAACTAAACATTGTCCAGCTCCTAGGAGAATTAAATTTGAAGTACCTGCTAGAAATTTCGAGTGAGAAATGTGTGGATGTTTGACGACAATTGTGATCTAAATAATCGAACAATTTCATGAAGCAACGCTTCTTGTATCTTACTTGGAATTGACAGTATTTTAAAAGAGACTTTGCATGTCGCTAGAGTTATGAAAAATGCCCACTTAGAAAATGTTCTGAAAATCCTTCCTTCTATATTGCTACCTAGCATCCGAAGTTAGTTTTTAGGACACTGAGAAGCTAAGCTTATCGAGCAATTGCCTGGTCCTTCCTCTCGATGTGACCACACCTCGCGATTCTTTTAGCCTGGAATTACAGAGAGTTGGTGACTCTCCTCCTCTACGTAGCAGGTTCGACAGGGCGGGGACTCGAACCACCAACCTTCAGGTTGGTAGTCAAGCGCGCTACCGTCGAGCCATCCCCGCTGATATCCTTGCAAATGATTAGAGATTTCCTGGACGTAGAATAACAATTCAAGCATTCTTGTTTTTGGAAAAGCCACGCATATATCTAACATTCAAGGGAGACATAGTTATGCTTTACATTCCTAGCGGATGGCTATTGTCTTAACAATTGACCATGAATTATAAATTAAGTGGAAGTTGGTCAATAATGCTACTCATTTCTTGAGGCAGTTATTAAAAACACGTTTTCTACAAGCCTTGTCAATAACTTTGAAATGGCATGGCCGATTTCATGGAAATAGATTCTCGCAGCCAAGTTAGCTCTTTGACAATANACCGTGAAAAATGACTCGGGGTGTTAAGTTTCCCCTCGAACGATTTTCGCATTCAAATCCCTTATAAAATTTCAAACTTTACATCGTCATAAAATGAGCATCACAAGTGCTAGCAGTTTGAAAACCCATAACTAGACTAAAGTTTGGGAGCTAAATCCGAATCCGGGTTCAAAATTTTCATTTGAGGAACAGGAAGAAATTTCAAAGAATTTCCAATACGAGGCCGCTTAATTAAAGTGGTGTCTTGTATCTTACTTGGAATTGACAGTATTTTGAAAGAGAATTTGCATGTCGTTCTACAGTTATGAAAAATGCCCACCTAGAAAATGTTCTGAAAATGCTTGCAAATGATTAGAGATTTAGAATAACAATTCAAGCATTCTTGTTTTTGGAAAAGCCACGCATATATCTAACATTCAAGGGAGACATAGTTATGTTTTACATTCCTGGCGGATGGCTATTGTCTTAACAATTGACCTTGAATTATAAATTAAGTGGAAGTTGGTCAATAATGCTACTCATTTCTTGAGGCAGTTTTCAGAAACCTGTTTTCTACAAGCCTTGTCAATAACTTTGAAATGGCATGGCCGATTTCATGGAAATAGATTCTCGCAGCCAAGTTAGCTCTTTGACAATAGTAAAATGCATCATTTATACATTTTGGTGAAGGTGAAGTTGCGGTTTTTAGCACCAAGCCCAGGCATCGCAGAAGTAGAGAAGAAATCAAGCCCACGTCCCCTTATCATCACGCTCAAGTGGTGTTGGTGAGACTCGAACCCCGTCCGCCTGACTGTTCTGGCTGCAAAGTCAGTGGATTACAACTCTGCGCCATAACACCTGCTGTGAGGAAGATGAAAGAGGTGGCAAAGGTGAGAAAGCCAACAATGAGAGAAAGGTGAGAAAGAAAACAAAGTTAATCTCAACAAACGTCCACTTCGTATTTTTTATCGCCCTTGCCAAAAGGAGAACACACGAAATATACGAATGCTTTACTTACACAAACTGCTAGTTCTTTGATTATCTTTGACAGGATGTTTCATTTTAATTCCATTGTGTGCAATTTCATCATATATTTTCTCTAAATATTCCCTTGGTAAATCTTTGCTATCATTTATTCCCTTATTCATTGTAATATATTGTTCTTTGGACATCTTTCGTTTTACCTGAGAGGAAAAGGATGAGCATTCTCATCAACAACGCATTGTAGAATAAAAGTGCAAACACTTAGGTGCAGTGAACATACCAAAAAGAACACTAGATAACGACACACAGACTCTGACATTCTTAGCACTAACTTCTGCTTATACACCTTACCATCAAACTCAAAAATATTAGTCTCTAACATTCAAGCATCTGTGCGTGCCTGGAAATAAGGGTTTTCTTAGGCTTATTTTGAATTTTACAATTCTCGTCCAATGCAAACGTGGAGGCAACCACATATTTAAAATTCAGATTGATGGCTCCTGTCCTTTATTCCCTCCAGTTGTCTCCAGTTCCCGCCTATTACTATTCTGTTTTCTTACACAATAGTTCACTTGCAGTTTTGTGCATTACACCTTCATCTCCTGATTTAATTTCAAAGTTATTTTATGTAAGCCTCTCCTGTCTAATGTCCCTCCCCCCTTCCATAATGCATTCCACAATTCACCTCAAGATCATCGCCTGTCTGATAAAGAATAGTAGCTTTGAAGATATAACCACACGGGCTGTAGGAAACATTCGGATTGGTCTTTAGAAAATGTTATGGTCATAGGCTGCGGTTTTTAAGATTAAATTAGCCGCGATGTTTTCACAGCGACTTCCTGTTATTTAGTAGCCACTCGACGGTTGACCCAGCAGACACTAATAAACGGAAACTCCTCCAACAGAAAATAACTATGGGTAAGAAGAGCTTTCAAATCTGTGTTTTCCTAATCTCTACATGCTCGAAACAATTTCATCTTCGAGAACAATGGTGTGGTTTAGGTGTGACGTCCTTTCTCTCCCTCTTCCTTTCATTCCGATGGGCAGATTTGCGTCTGCTGGGTCAACCGTCGAGTGGCTACTAAATAACAGGAAGCCGCTGTGAAAACATCGCGGCTAATTTAATCTTCAAAACCGCAACCTATAACCACAACATTTTCCAAAGACCAATCCGAATGTTTCCTTCAGCCCGTGATATAACTTCCTCTCGAAAAATTCGTCCCTAAAAAGACAATGGTAACGACGCACAGCTTCCAACATAAAACATGGTAACGACGCGCAGCTTTCAAAGGTACGCACTANTTGTATTATTGCTATAAATGATCATGGAGCAATGCAACACCTTTATTTTGAATAAATTTTTTATCCGCGGCTACTACCTTAACTGCGAGCGGAGTAATTAACCTCTTCGGAGGAGCGCTGCGAGCTAAGGTAGTAACCGCGGATAAAAAATTTATTCAAAATAAAGGTGTCCGCATTGCTCCATGAAATAATTTGGCCTTTGATGCAACTAAAAAGAAAAGATTTAGAGGGAAGCAGTAAAACGAAATTTTGCGGATTTTTTAAACGCTGATACATCATTTTCGGACACCCGTTATTTCGGCGTATTATACTTACTAGTTTCAAATCTTGTTCTTTCGAAGGGATTTTTGAAATTATTCATTTTTAATCAAACCCCACGCTAACTATGTTTTCATCATATTTGTGTGGGAACAATGGACGAAAACTTGTTAAAAGTTTAACGTTTGTAAGTTCAGTTAAAATAGCTTTGTCCATAAGCGGCTGCTAATTTGCGGAGAAGGAATTTACAAAAGTTTCAGCGTCGCTGGATAGTAATTATGGAAGAAGCTAGAAGGATTTTTAGATCCTTAATCGACACTTAACTCTTGGTTGTATTTTATTTGCAGAATATGCAATCGCAGATACATTCAAGCACAGCACAGCAGAAAAGTCGGACCAGGAATACGTCGTGGTTGATAAGGAGGCTGATGGTAATATCTCAGTCAGTGAAGGTAAAGTAAATTATATTGATCAGTTTGGAAGTGAGGCAGCTGCCCTCGATAGTGTTATTGAGGAAAGCGAAAAAGAGGCAGCATTAAATGATGTTGCTTTCACTGGTGCCTCGTCGGAAGCTAAACGCAAACCGGTGAAATTGTCAGTTATTGACAATCCATTTCTCGATGAAGAGGAAGTTTCTGACCTTGATACTACAAGGAAAAACAGCTCTTCACAGGAGCAAGGATCAGTGAAAAAAAGGACAGAAAATGGGACAGAGAGCCAGCAATTAAGTGTGTCGGACGCTGCGATGGATGATGATGAAGCTGCGATGGATATTGGGGGATTCTCAGCAAATGATACTGTTATGCGGATCTCAGTTGCAGCTACTGCTGTACAACCCATGCCACCCAAACCTGCCAGGGGAGTGCGTCGGAGCTTTGAAGATCTCACAATGGAATACCCTGATCTCGATTCTGATGAGGATTCCCCTGAAATCGATGTTGATGTTAAATTACCGGGGGTTGGTAACAATGATGAGGAACCTTCCAGCGTCTCTGTCAATGAGAGATTTATTGAGATTGATACACATGTTGAGAGTAATGCATTTGAGAAACATGAGGAACCTGTCGATGTCATTAAGGATATCCCCATTGAGTTACCAGAGAGGAATGAAGAACCCCCCAGTGATGAAGAAGGAGAGCCCAGTTCCGGTGGTATGACACCCCCAGCTGTAGTGGCGGATGCGGAATCCTCGTTGGCTGATCAAGAGATGAGTTTAACCAATGAGGAGGAATCTCTTCAAGAAAACGTGGGATCAACAAAAGTCGTTGTGGATTCTTCAAAAGCTGTTGTTGAAATTGCAGATAAATCACATGATATTAACCTGGAATCACCAATTGTTGTCGAAGAATCACGTGATATTGATGTGGAATCACCCAATACTGAGTCTGCAGCGATTGTTGATGCTGAAGAAACTGAAGAAATGAATGTTTCGGATGATGAAGGACAGACAGAACCAACTGAGGATGTCCAGACAAATGAGGCAAATGAAAAGGAGCTTAATCCTAAGGAAGGTAAGCACAAAGTTTGCAAATTCAATTTGACAGGTGGTGTAATTGATTTCCACTGCTGCACCTAACTTTATAAGATTTCATGGCTAAGAGCTAATGTAAGACTCGACTGTAAAACTAACAAATGACATCAAAACTGAGACGACACTACTTCCAGATTTATGCTCAAGTCAATCGTGACAAAATATTTTTTGTGAAGATATGAGCGCTGTTAAGACTAAAACAGCTATTGATGCAAACGTAGCGAAATCTAAAACAAACTGTAAGGGTGAAATAAATGTTAAGGGGGTAGTGCACCAACAGCCTTCATTTTGATAATTTATACATAGAAACTGACATAGGTATCTAAACATGCTTGGATAAAACCTAAAATCCAACATTTTCAACAAACTGTGATAAAAATCCGAAGAGAATTTATAGAGAGAAAAATGGCGATCAGTACACTCTACTAACACCCTGGAATGGTTAGATACCAAACAAAATAACTTTAAATCAGATTTCATGAAAAACTTTCATGCAGAAAGCAACATTGGCATCGTTTATTGTTTCATTGTTACCATGGAAACCAATTAGGATAATCAAATTTAACACCAGATTTGAATTCAGCATAACGAGTCGCATCATATTGCCTATTCTCATGTTTAAATTACTTGTTACTAAAAAAGTACATCAGCGAGGAGAGGACCCTCTTAAGACAACAATTTATTCATAATAAGTTGAAATGTCTGTAGTCAGTGCTTCAACCGACCAACCAATATATTCACGAGAAAGCTTGCTATGTATCCTTTGAAATAGAGTTACGACATTTTGTACGGATACACTGTAGGCGACAGAGACGTTACCACAGAAAAAAGTCTATCTTCCCAATACAAGAAAAGAACTAGAATGACCGAAGAGAGGCAGAGGATGGTTAATAGAATGCTAAATGTATAAATATAATGTTAATAGATGTGTAAAAGGTAGTTAAAGGGGTGCATGTTTATAATTTAAATATGATGATTAAACGAAGAAACTTAATTGCATGGTCTTTTTCATATCATTGATGCTTCTAATGTAATCATATGCACATTACATCATCTTTACATTAATTTTAAGGGTATTGCAGATATGTACCAGTATAGGCGTCAAATCTGCAAAAAGGCCAGTGTAAATGGTTATTACATCTTTATTTGCATTGGGGACTGGGGTTCATTCCCAACAGTGGGGTTCATTTCCCCATGCTGGCTGATATTTTCTCCGTGAATTCCCTGCCAAGATTTGATTTCTGTACATTAAATGGCTTAAAAGAACATTACATCTACTTTGCTATAATTCTACCGTTGGACTTTTATAGAATCTTGATTATTTTCAGAATTATAGGGTTTTTCTTCTTTTTCATGAATTTAAGAAAACCTTTTAAAAAAACTTAAAACTGTTATAATTTATAAACTCTTTACAGAAATATAGAATAATTTTCAAGAAAGCCATAGTTTATGAATGTCTACAATGTGATATCAAGTACAAGTCTTTGGCCCTTCTGGTTTACGATTTAGACATTTAATGACGTCACATTCTCAAACGAGTTGAACTATAAAATTCGCTATAATGTCGAAAATTTTCAAGATTTCACAAAAGTTCAACGGTTCATTTATAGCAAAGTAGCTAAAGTCTACTTAAAGCCATTCAAGTCAAAGAAAGATGCAATAGCCATTTACACTAGCCTTTTTAAAGATTGTGCGCCTATTATGCTGTATATACCACACTAATGCATGACCAGCTTGACGAGCTTTATCCACAGCACTTGCATGACCTCAAACAGATACATAGCCTCGAATGCTTGCCTCTTGTAAAATAGCTCATCTTGGGCAGATGCCTCCTCTCCTCCATATACTGTAATTGCACGAAAGAGCAATTCTTTCATCTATTTTGTAATTTTGTAATATTGTTTAGACAACAATGTGAATATTTTGCATATATTCATAATATAGATTTTGAGTGATATCTTGTACATAGCCTGACAACGTCCATATCATTTTATACTGCACTTATAATGTTTACTTGCCATGTGAGTAGAAAAACTTGCACCTGCTGAAAAATCATCAACATTTAGTTGTATTACCGATCATGAATATTTTTTTATTTGTATTTGTATCTCACCCAAATTTATTCTAGACATATTGCGAAGTTTTGAAATGGCTTCAAAAATTGCAAGTATTGTTTTACAAGAAGGCCTAAATTAGCTGTAATTTAGCTATTCTTTCTTTTTAATGTAGCCTACGTAAAATAAATTAATGATGATGATGATGATGATGATGATGATGATGATGATGATAATGATGATGATGATGATGATAANTGTTTACTTGCCATGTGAGTAGAAAAACTTGCACCTGCTGAAAAATCATCAACATTTAGTTGTATTACCGATCATGAATATTTTTTTATTTGTATTTGTATCTCACCCAAATTTATTCTAGACATATTGCGAAGTTTTGAAATGGCTTCAAAAATTGCAAGTATTGTTTTACAAGAAGGCCTAAATTAGCTGTAATTTAGCTATTCTTTCTTTTTAATGTAGCCTACGTAAAATAAATTAATGATGATGATGATGATGATGATGATGATGATGATGATGATGATGATGATGATGATAATGATGATGATGATGATGATAATGATAATGATGATGATGATACCCACCCAGTACCTATTTTTTGATACATCGTAATCTAGTCTCAGCCCTTGTTTGGAATATCTCAGATGGATTATCGATCAATAAACTTCTTTTTAAGTTTTATTTCGCATGCATAGTAGATAAAAGGCGTGCTAAGAGCCACACTTTCGCTAGCTGTGATCGACTACTAACTCAGATGAAACTATTTGGTATATAAAAAAAAATTCCCAAGAAATTTGTTCTCTATACAAAAACCCTTTTTTCCCGAGAAATCTATTCTCTATACAAAAAGGGTTTTTTCCAAGAAACGGTTTTTAAACGGAGGTTCTTCCTAACCAACAGTCACCTTGGAGATTTACAGCCCAACTTTGTCAACTGCAGACAGCAGTCTTGATAGCGTTTTTGAAAAAGATGATAGCTTTGAACAGCTGATCGGTGAAGGAGATGACCAACATGAACACGAGGCTGACATCCATATTGAGGCTAATGTCTCCGAGAGGGATGCAGAATCCCTTGCTGTCCAAAGGCGTTCTTTTGAAAACACCGGAAGTTTTGAGCATATAGTGGATGTAGAAGGTGGGAGGTCACTAGATGAGCCTCGTTGTGATGAAGGCATTTCCGAGAAGCAAGCAGAAGTGAGGTTGCCACAAGCGGAAGTAAATGTTGCAGTTCCACAGAGCAATGATACTGTTGATGATTTGTCAGACGATTTCGAAGATGAAGTTACCAAAGATTCTGTCGCCCAAGATATGGAAATTGAAAACGATTTTACTTTGGGAAAAGATGACGAAAATTTGATGAATGAAGGGGATGTTTCCTTAGCTAGAAATGTTCCTTCAATTAATGTTGAAGAGGTTCTGTTGCGAGATGATCTAATCAAAACTGACGATTGGAAGATAGAAGAGCCAATCGGGAGCGTTGATGAGCATGTCCATCAAGATAATGAAGAATCGAAGGATCTTTCTTCGGAAGATGCTGAAACTTTTGCAGCTGATGACGTGTCAAGTGAGGTTGAACTTCATGAAAATACGTGCGATGCTTCTGAAGCAGCTGAAGGTGACCAACTGGAGAATATTCCTTCAAATAGCAAGTTGGATGACATCGTTGCCCAGCCAGATGATGCATATGCAGCTCAGTTCAATTATTCTCCAATCGACATCGTGGAAGAATTAGCGTCATATGAGGAAGATCAGGGTGAAACTCAAGCTGAAGAAATGAAAATGGATTACAATGATAATGCATCTAGCACAGAATTTGAAGTTGCAAATAAAGCAGTTATCGACGAAGCAAAACAGGAGATCGAAGGAAACAAGGAACAAGAGGATGACCAGAGCAAAGAGCTGGAACATCAAGATGTTTTGGAGAGGGAGTCAGCCTTAGGAGAGATTGAAGGGGCGGATAAGGTGCCAGAAATTGAGATTTCAGAGGTGGTTGAATCGCAAGCCAAGAATCAAGAAACGAATGAAGGTGTGTTGGATTATTCAAAGTCCTCATGATCCGACTTTTAACCGATCTAGTAGCTAATCTATGTTTTCATAATTTTCTAATTTTCTATAGTTTGCTGCACGTTAAATTCGAACGCTAAAACTCACTAAATGCACATGTTATCTGATTGCTCAAATGACTAATATTACGCTTTAAGTCAATTTATTTCTTAATTTTTGATTTACTGCCTTAAAATTTAGCACTTGTTGATAAACATTAAATTAGTCATATTGAAATTTGTACAATAATTCTTGATTGTCGATGAAATCTTTAAAAGATCTTTTAAGAAATTGTGTAAAATAATATCTGATAAGACTCAACCTCGTTCCCATGTCCCAAAAGGAGTCTGCCGCCAGCCTGTTAGAGTATTGACGTAGGAAACTGGCCCTCGGCACCAGGTTGGAGGAGACTTTTTCTCCCCCTACTGACCACATGAAAATTCTCCGTTTAAAACTTCTGCTTTCCATGTCTCGTTGTGGAATAGATATATGCCACCCTGTGGTAGTCGTAAACAATGGCTCCAACTCTAGGTATATCTCCAGCTTCTCTCAATGAGCTTTGTAGCTGTTACAGAGACCTAGTTTTGCGAGAAGACTGAACTTACATATTTCCCGAGCAGCTGTACCTAGTGTTGAGGAGATTTTAAATTTGTAACTAGTTAGATAAACTCCAGAGAGTAGTATTTTTCTGTAATTCTTTAAGAACTACTGGTAACTTTTAAAAGTCATTGAATGGTAAAAACGTTAAAACTTAGCCGGATAACGTGGTCATTTGCTGAATACCCCTCGTTCGACTCTGGTCATATCAGATCCTCAAATACCCATGATTTAAGTCTTTATTTCTTTAAATAGATTAGCATAATTCATTTCAACTTACTGTTGAAATTATTTATGTAATTTATTTCAATATACTCTTATTGCAACTGTGTTAATTCATAAATTCATGATTCTACAAGATGCATAATTTCTGTAGGGTAACTTGGGGCAAAATAGGTCAAAGTTTGGGCAAAGTGGGTCATTGAAAAATTCATGCTTTTCGCTGTTGTTGTTGTTGTACTTTAGTTGAAGAAAATCGGTCTTTATCATAAACAAAGACATTTTTATTTATTGAAAAAGCTGCAAGTTTACAACCAAGGATGTTTTGCCTCAATGTTAGAAGCAACAGTCAAATGACCCATTTTACCCCTACTCCCACCCAATAAATTCTAACGACATTCTCTTTTCCTTCTAGTATATTCTAACACGTAATCGACAAGATGACAACAGCGACACCATAACGACGAACCTCGCATGCATAAGCTCGAGACGAGGCGGTTGCCTCCGTTACAAGTTTAATACACACGACTGCCTACGCATAAATAATTATTCTTTACAATGCACTTGAATGCTGCTGCCTCACTTTCGTGCTGCCTCATTCTAATACACACATTCATCTTTAATTTCGTTATTAACATATGATAATACTAACCTGTAGTTTTGCAGCTATTTAACCTTTATTAAATTATTGTTGTTGTTGTTTCTAAATTGCTTAGTTAGCCAGGGACTTGAGCGAACATGTTAGGTTTAGGGCCTCTGATCAGCGTTTCTCTGGGGCTAGTTTTCCTATATATATCTCAACGTTTACCTTCGCAGAGCATTGAATGAGTTGAAATTAGCCCTGGCCCTTAACCCACATCCTTGCAATTTGGAAATGTATACTTATCTAATTTGAAGATCTGAATTTAGAATTTTACGAGGTCTCGGAGCCTTTAGCAACCCTGTTTATGTTAAGGGGAAGATAAGTTGCGTGTTCAAAATGGTTTATGGAAGAAATTTAACTTCACTTCCCTGATCAAACCGAAGGCAAATTAAAATCAGAGAAAGGCTTTAGTTTGAACTGCGAATGAAGCTCATAGCAGTCCATTTTGTCTTCATTTTCTTAGGCCATAATTTACGTTGACAAAATCGGCTACTTGTCTCGTTGTCCTTCTCAGTTTTATTACCATGATATCCTAACGCATGTCTCTCTTTCTTTGTCAACAGTTTCATACCATTTCGAAGTTGCACAAGCCAATGGAGAAATCACAACAAGTGAAACAAAAGATTCAGAAGTTGATGTTAATTCAGTATTTGAAGAATACGAAAAAGAGGAAAATCTTAAAGATCAATTACCAGCTGTAAGTAGTGTGATTAAACGCGTTGACTAGCTATACCTTGATGAGAAATGCAATTGGTTCCTCGTTTTTAGCCTTACTGCCCTTGCTCGACAAACTCTTCTTATAATACACTCAGTTTTTTAAGAAATTTGGCTCTAAACTTTGTCGTAGGGTTGCTTAGCTTATGGTCCCATTCTTATAGTAGAAGTTTCTTGTACAGTTTCTTAATTTTTCATAGAAATTATATCTCATAATTTATTACAATTCACTGAGGGCCGCTAATATGACTTTTTGAACCCAGATAATACAAGAAAGGATCCCACTTCATAGTACCCTCATTATGATACTTCTTTTTTGTATCTCCAGGAAAGTTACGAAAGTCTTGGAAGTATCCATAGCAACACTGACGTGTACGAAGCTTTGAGGCCACAAGTGAAAGTCGCTGGTGAAATATTGCTTGGGTTCAAATATGATGAGACAAAGCAACATTTTGAAGTGCAAATTCATAAAGCAAAGGGATTGGTTGCAGCTGATACTAGAAAAAATACGTCAGATCCGTAAGTCAAACTCATTTAATAATTCAAGTCTAATCCATGCTGTAGTCGNCTAATATGACTTTTTGAACCCAGATCATAAGCGTACGAGCCGGGGGTGCTGGGGGGGCGGCAGCCCCCCCAACATTCGAAAAATTTAGAAAATCTGCTTATTTCGGGCAATAATCCGCCGTAAGTCGGGCAAAAAATTTCGTAAACAATAAACTTTTCATCAGGCAGCCCCCCTAGATTTTTTCTTCCCGTACGCTTATGACCCAGATAATACAAGAAAGGATCCCACTTCATAGTACCCTCATTATGATACTTCTTTTTTGTATCTCCAGGAAAGTTACGAAAGTCTTGGAAGTATCCATAGCAACACTGACGTGTACGAAGCTTTGAGGCCACAAGTGAAAGTCGCTGGTGAAATATTGCTTGGGTTCAAATATGATGAGACAAAGCAACATTTTGAAGTGCAAATTCATAAAGCAAAGGGATTGGTTGCAGCTGATACTAGAAAAAATACGTCAGATCCGTAAGTCAAACTCATTTAATAATTCAAGTCTAATCCATGCTGTAGTCGAATGCGAAGGCGCTCAACGCTATGCATCATGGGATCGTATGGTGGCTTGCTTACGCGCGAAAACACTAGCTTCGACAACTTCAAAATCAGATTCGATTACGAATTTAAAATCCCCTTGCGATCCCAAGATGCAACACGAACAGCACCTCCGCATTCAACTGTGGAATGGTATATTTGAATGCAAAAAGATTAGCAGTTTTAATGAGTCTGTGCAAATTCATAGAATGCTTCATAACCATTCTCCTCGTAAAACTAACACAGGGTTCAAATCTTTAAAAAAGGCGGTGTAAAATTCTATTACTTCTTTCTTTGAATTGAATGGCTTGAAAGGAACTTCAGGTACTTTGCTGTAATTCTACCGTGGCGATTTTTTTATATATTGATTATTTTAAAAATGGTGGCATTTATTATATTTGAGGCTGTGACGTCATCAAATTTTTAAATCGTAAACCAGAAGAGGGACCAATTGCTTTCCACCATACTGCAGACCTTCATCAGCTATGGTTTTCTGGAGGATTGTATCATTTTTATGATGATTTAAATTTTTTCAAAACTTTACATGAATTCTTTCAATGAAAAGAGAAACGCCGCCGCCATTTTTAAAATAATCAAGTTATCAAAAATTTGCCACGGTAGAATTACAGTAAAATAGCTGCAGTTCCTTTCGAGCCATTCAATTCAAAGAAAAAGGTAATACAAGTTACACCTCCTATTTAAAGATTTGGACCCTGTGGCTCACAAAACTTCAGAATTTATCAATTTTAAAAGCCCTCTGGTAAGATAATTAATATCATTAAAATTATTTCAATCTTTGATGGAAAACTTCACATTTGATATTTTGTATTATAGATACGTGAAGACTTATTTGTTGCAAGACAAAGCGCGATCCAATAAGAAGAAAACCAAAGTTAGAAAACATACGCTGGATCCTGTGTTTGATGATATCCTAGTGGTATGTATAATGTATCTGATCTAACTTTTATTTTTCAAGTATAATTGAAGCTCCTACCTAGACTTATGACCTTGAGTCCCTTGTTTCTCTGCGTTCTTTGATTTGTTGATATCTCTTCTCGGCCAATAGGCTTTCGGGAGTTTTCTTACGCCAACGTCCTGCCACAAAATCACTTCAAAGTCTGGTTTAAAGAGCTTGGACATTGGAAAACATACTGTTACTACAAAGAATGATGTTTCCCTGACCTACTAATAACAAATTGCATACATTTCAAGCAATAATCTTCCTCTGTACAAACAAAATATATTAATTTGATTGATGCGTACGGATCCACTTGCGAGTTCCTAAAGTGTGCCCGAATTTTCATAGTAATGTTATGAGTCCCTATTGACCGAAGTGACAACAACAAGCCAAAGAACGCAGGGAAACAAGGGACTCAATGCCATAAGTCTAGCTTCTGCGATGATGTCGTGGCACTTGCCAGCCCAGCTACCGGGTGACCCAATAAAAATTTGATTCATCTTATCGATCTTAACCAGGGGTCTCTCTGATCTTAACAATTTCTTTTTCTGCATTTGCGTCAAAGATCTCAGATATGTTTGTTATTTTATTCTTACTTAAAAATAACAATGAAATTATAGCTTGAAAAAACGATATTTTGAGCAATTTCTTTGTATGTTACACAACATGATATTTTTTCAGGAAAAAGGCGATTTCTTGTGAGTTTATAAGAAAAATCGAGTCCTACATGATATTAAGAGCTTTTCCGAGGACAAAAACAAAATTTGGTAATCACTTCTTTCGATGTCATAGTATGCTTCAAAACCAGGTCGCCTGTAGAAGCACGACTTCCCACACATTCAGAGCCATTTCAAGACGTCAGAATATCTTCCGTATCAATTTGATCTTTGACACAAATGCACAAAAAGAAATTTTCAAGATCGATAATATTTCAAATTTTGGTGATTTTTCAAAAAGTGTCACTTTTTTAAGTGGGGCACCCGGTACAAGTAGACGGTAGCGTCATATTATGAGAACCGGTCCACAATTTGTCTTAAAACTCCATATGTTGCAAGGTTAAGGAACTCTAAGCTCTTCGTCCTCTTTTGCTGACCACAGAGGGTCACTTTCAACTAATAGGAACATAGCAAAAATGCAAAGCACTGAAAGTTATGAAATTAAATCCAAACTCTGTAGTGATGACTTGATCTTGCTAAGACCATTAATCTCAGAATCGTTCAAAACAGGCCTAAACTTCTGGATCAAGTTTTCCAACATTTAAGCTCCACAGCTATGAAAATGAAACTTAATGGGGCTATCTTATTGGCAAGGCAATCAATTGTGTAAATATACAGAGAGCCAACCCTACTATTCTTTTCATTTGTGAAGTTTTTTAGCCGTTTTTCAACTAGTTCTCAGTATCGTCATGCTCATGCTGAATTATTAGCTCAATTGTTAGCAAATTTTATCAAGGAGTTTAGGCCTATTTTGAAGGATTCTGAGCTTGAACAATTTATAAAATCGACCTTAACTAGGGAAAATAGGACCGGTTTAAACCAACTAAATTTTGTTATCTAAGGCGACATGTTACCCACACAATAATGGTAAAGAGTTTTATGGAATCTGATGAATAGGTAGCATACTACAGGCTTTGAAACGTCTTAACTTTTTTGACTCACCCGGTACAACAGGAGCTTCTTGTTAACAGACATCATATCCTTTGATCTAAAAAAAACGATACGCTATAATCCTTCTGTCCTCATTCCTTTCCTTTCCAGCACAAAATCAGTTATGAAGATTTGATCCAGAAAACTTTATCAGTATCAGTTTGGCACAATGATATGCTTGGTCAAAACGTGTTCCTCGGTGAAGTTCAAATTGTTATAGAAGAATATATTGCTTCTGGGTATTCATTAAAGGATCCCTTGGCTCAGTTGTATCAGTTAGCAGAAAAGGTGAGCTTTTGATAAAATTATACCGGATGTCCCCAAAAAAAGTATACAGATTTGTTCAACCCTGACGATCAGAATTTAGCATGAATCAATCCAAAATCATTTTTAAAGCATTACTCGGTAGTTAACTTGAGCATAGATACCTTGTTTGTTGACATTGGTGCTTTGAGAGTAGAGATATAAATCTTCAAAGGACAAATTTGCCACCACCTCCAAACCAGAGCTTTGGCGTTTTGGCCTAAGCAATATCCACAATTTTATTCACTTAAAATGAATAAAGTTTACTTCGGAGCTCCCTTGATAATAAGCGTCACGTAAATTATATTTTGTGAAACGCATTTGGTGTGCAGTTTTTAATTTTTCTCCTCCTGGTTGAAATTTTTCCAAGTCTATTGTTAACTTATTCGCTGTGCTTTAAGAATTTGCTTAGGCCAAAACTCCAAAGCTCTGGTTTGGAGATGGAGGCAAATTTGTCCTTTGAAGATTTATATCCCTACTCTCAAAGCACCAATGTCGACCAACAAGGTATCTATGTTCAAGTTAACTATCGAATAATGTTTTAAAAATTATTTCGGATTGATTCATGCTAAATTCTGATCGTTAGGGTTGACCAAATCTGTATACTTTTTTTTGGGACACCCGGTAGTTATCGTTATAGTTATTTATTAAAGTCCTCAACTATAGTATATACAATATTCTAGGGACTGTACAAAGATAGGAATATTTACAAATTATAAATTATAAGCTATTCTAAAAAACTAAAAAAATGTGTTTTAAGGAATGATTTGAACCTGTTTATGTCCTTTGTACTCCGAACTTCTAATGGTAAATCATTCCACAAAGTTGGTCCTGCATATCTAAAAGAACGAGTACCCAGAGTCTTACATTTGCACCTTCTGAGAGAAAATGCAAGGAAACCACAAAAATTTTGGTCCATACTTCAGAAAGCCTTTCCAACTAAAGAAATGTCAAATCAGTCTAATGTAGCATTCAATATCGAAGGTAAACAGACAACGGATAATATTGCCATCGCAAATGAATTCTGTAAATACCTTTCCTGTGTTGCAAGGAAACTGAAATGCAGTAGCAATGTCATCAAGGACTATGTTTGGGGAAAACCCGCTGTCAATGAAAACTTCGTAAATAGAGGTGTAAATTTCAAATTTAAGCATGTCAATGAGAAGGAAACATATAGTGAGTTGAAAAATCTGAAAAGAAGAAAGGCACAAGGCTTGGACGATTTCCCCCCCCCTGGCCTACTAAAAGATGCCGCAAGTTTGATAGCAAAGCCATTAACATATGTTATAAACATGTCACTGACCGAAGGGGTAATACCGAAAGATTGGAAATCTGCAAAAGTTACACCATTACATAAATCTGGTCCTAGTGCTGAAGTTGAAAACTATAGACCAATCTCTGTTCTCCCTGCACTTTCAAAAATTCTGGAACACATCATTCACAGGCAGCTGTTAACTTATCTTGAAAGAAATCGCTTGCTTGTCAACTATCAATTTGGTTTTCGCCAAAAAATGTCAACTGAATTAGCGGTAACATTCCTAACCGACTATATTCGAAAGCAAGCGGACAATGGCAATTTGACAGGAGCTCTTTATATCGACTTGTCTAAAGCCTTTGATACCATCAGTCATTCTGTGCTTTTGAATAAACTCCCAAGCTATGATATAACGGACGGAGAGTTAGTCTGGTTTACAGATTACCTCTTTTTGCGAGAACAGTCTGTTGAAATAAATGGGACTATTTCAGATGCTTATCCAGTCTATACAGGAGTTCCCCAAGGCTCAATATTGGGCCCCTTACTATTCCTTCTTCACATGAACGATATAGGTGGATGCCTAAAACACTCCTCGATCATCACCTATGCAGATGACACTGTCCTCTTCACGTCATCTAAGTGTGTTGATGATATAGAAAGAGGGCTGAACAAAGACATAAACAGTGTTCACGAATGGCTCAATGAAAACGAACTCATTTTAAATCTAAAGAAGGGAAAAACGGAATCAATGTTGTTTGGGACTGGAAAAAGGTTGAGCTTGCTTGGAGGGAAACAGCTTGAAATTTATGTAGATGGAAAACTTATAAACTCAACGAAAAGTTATAAATATCTTGGAGTGCATTTGGATCCTACGTTGTCACTTGCCGAACACTTTGACAAAACCTGTAAAAAAGCTGCAAGCAGAGTGAACATGATGAGAAAAATAAGAAATAATTTGACGCCTAATGCAGCAGAAGCATTATACAGAACGATGGTATTACCGATTTTTACATACTGCGGTACTTTATCACTTGGATTACCTGATTTTAGATGGAAAAAGATCCAAGGTATTGAGAGAAGGGGAAAGAACATAATTGCATCAACACTTGGAAACAATATTGAACTACGAGTTCCATCAGTATCAAGCCTGATCAAAAAGAGAGCTTGTAATCTAGTATTCGACTGCATAAACAATAACATTTGCGAATTGTTTGAAAATCATTTTGAGAAAACGGACCACAAATATGCGACACGAAACAATCACAATTCAGTAAAATTACCTAAAGTGAAGCTAGAGACTGGACGTAAAAGTTTTTATTTTTTAGCGGCGAGAACATTTAATTCTTTACCCCCTGAAGTTAGAACATTGAAATATAGAACTGTTTTTAGAAAAGAAACAGAGGAACATTGTAAATAGGCGTAAATTATATTCTTAATAACTCTGTGACTGTAGATTTTAAAAAATTTTTAGATTTTTACTTTTAATTTAACCTTTAGGAACAGGATTCTTGTGATAACAGTGCTTTGCGCTGATAGATTATCTTGTTTAAATTCGATTTTTATTATTATTATGAACATCTAGCAGCAACGCACTACTAAACCTCACTGTCCTCCTACATATGTGCCATCTAATCATTTCTTGGAAATAAGTTGGCGCCTCTCCTGTTAAACACTTGAATGTCAGTAAAAGAATTTTGTACATTATTCGATACTTCACAGGCAACCAATGTAATTCTATTATAACAGGCGTAATATGTTCAAATTTGGGAACCAGCATAACCACCCGTGCAGCAGCATTCTGTATTCGTTGTAATTTATCTATAGGGTACTGAGGCATGCCATAAAATAAAGAGTTGCAATAATCTAAATTGCTTGTAACGAACGCATGCACATGTGTCTGAGTAGCTTGCAGCGTGAGAAACTTGCAAATTCTACGCAATCTTTTGATTGAAACGAAAATACGCAATCAAGTTATCTCTTCGTCGATTCATAGATGTTTTGGCAATTTGGCAAAAGTCAGGATAGAATGGATTTAGCAAAGGCTAAGGTTTCTGTATTTCTGAAATTATAGATTAATTACAGAGGTCATTCGCCGGGCAGGTCTCATCAAAAATATTCTGTGCCTGCGAGCAAATGATTGGGAAAAAATGTGCCTGCAATAAAATCACTCTCAGTAGCTTAAAGATGCCAGCAATAGATTTGTATTGATACTTTCTGCTTGCGAGCGGCGCTCGTGCGCTCGCGCACATTAATGAGGTCTGTTGCTGGGTGACCAAAAAAGTACGAACCTTGCACAAACGACTAATCTAGGATAAAAACACCAATCTTAAAAGATTTGTATACAAATAGGTCAATGTCTAAATGAATGTTTTTCTGGCATGTTTATGTTAGTGGTGGCTGTGAATGATCGAAATTTTTAAAATTTGAAATATTGATGAAGCATTGCAAAACAGTACTGTTCTTGGAAGCGATGCTGACTCGTATGCTGAATGTCTCTTGAAAAGTATGGTTCAAAATACTGTTTTTAAGATATGGTGACATCTCTTTTATCTATGTGAACAACATTAACAGCAAAAGAGTTTTGCTCTCGACATTATTTTTTATGAATTATCACAGCCCTGGCCTGACATCTAATGCTAGACAGACTCTAGTTCAGTATTTTTTAGTTTTAATCGTGTATTGTAGTATAAATGTGTAATTGTATGTAGTTTAGGAATTGTTCATGTAATGCCGTGAGGTAGTCATAGTCTTTTGCTCCTCGTGCTCATGATATCGTCCTTGTAGTATTGTAATGTAGTTTGTAGGTAGAGTAATCCGTAATATGTTTTTGTAAATTTTTAATGGCATATAAAAGAAACATTTATAATTGTTAAAATAACTTAGTCTTTTGCCTGCTTACCTACAAAGAATATGTTAAAGGACAATTCCGGGGTTTGTAAATTAATGTTAGAAAACAAACTTACCATCCCCTGAATTAAATGACAAACTTTTTTCCGCATTTAGACTTCTGTTTCATCTGTCAATTCAATAAATATCTTCGTAATTTAGGCCAAACGTTGCCACGATCGGTCTCCATTTTGCCACGAGTACACGATAAGGAGGCTAGTCGCGATTCAGAGGCAAGAAAACAATAGGGTAGCCTCGTTCCAAGAGGGCTTTGAGATGATGTCACTGAGCATTGGTCACTTTTTTATGACGTCACTGAGCAGTGGTCGCTTTTTAATACGTAATTTCGCAGAGAAAAGAGGAAAAATAGTGGGAAAAAGTACGATACACCATTCATAACAGCATAATCTTTCATTTTATCATCAATTATATCAGCCCCGGAATTGTCCTTTAAGAATGGTCTTCTAATTGAGTTTTGGTGATTTTGTAAGCGCTGGTACTTTTCATTGAGACATACAGCAGGAGTGAGTATATTTCCATACATAAACAGCTTGTTCAAAAAATCAATTCTACATATTAATTCGTTGTATCAGTTTGTTTCCTCGGAGCTTGAAGAACTGCTTTCTTATCTCTGCAGCGTGTGACGAGAGAATCTTTGAAAAATGTTGGTGAAATCGTTCTTGAAATCATGTACATACCCCCTGGAAGCGGTGAAACGCAGAAGAAAGTGAAAATGAATTCAGATCCTGTGTCAGGACAACTTTTGGTCAAGTGTATTGAAGGGAAGAACCTGAATGGAACAGAATCCTCAAACCCATTTTGCAAATTGTAAGTTTTTCTTTCTTGTATATTTTATTTACTTAAACGGTACTTTTCCGTTGATTTTTTCTATCAAAATGACGTAGCTTATCAAGAGGCTTCCTGCCGAAGCTCTCGCCTGGAAAGAGCAGGAACCCTTAAGGAGCCGCATAGCAGAGAGACTACATAACTGAGGATTTTTTCAAGGACCTAAAACCCCCTGAAGCCTAGGGGCCTGTGAGTGTTTTCATATGCCTTTGATTATTGCACAAAAGGACTAGACTCGGTGTGTTGTAAGGAGGTAGCATTCAGAGAAAATGTTGTTTTTGATATTGTAAAAGAAATGAACATGGAGGCGCTCTATTGGAAGTTTGAGGCTAAAATATCCCCTTACCCCCAAACTTTAGGCAATGTAAAGCATAAATTCACACTGAAAAGACTGCCAGATGTTGCAGAAAGTATAGAGTTTATTTGATGACAAAAAGTGACGACAATAATATTTACGTGCATCAACTTGAACAATTCAGTAGTTTTAAACTTACTCGGTTATGTGAGAAGCTATCAGTTGGTGCTAAAATAGTCAGTTAAATGTGGATGCCCTAATTTGTAAAGTTAACTTGTTAAACCTGTGTTTGTGTTATCTCCTACGGTTTCTCTGTGTTTTGGCACTATTGTAAGTCTCTTGTTATATTTACTGCAACATTTTATCTTTCTTACCAAAGGATCCTTCTACCAGTGAAAACAAAAAGCAAGGATCCTCAATACAAAACTGAGGTTGAAGCCAGAACACTGAATCCATATTGGGACCAAGAATTCATCTTTGAAAATGTCACATTCAGTGAATTATCATCCAAAGTACTTCAAGTATCAGTGCACGACGCATCGGTTGGCAATAAAGATAATTTCATGGGCGCTGTGAGGCTAGGATCGGGAACTTCAGAGGAACCTTTTGATGATCCTAACATAAAGGAGAGTGTTGCATGGCAAAAGATGTTACAAGAACCAAATAAAAGAGTTTCTTCAACTTTGGCTTTGCGATCAACACTTGAAAGCCTGAAAAGGTTTCTCATTTCCTTTCTATTTCAACACACGCATTTATTTATAAGAAACTGCTTATAAGAAATTGTAGGCGCAGTTTTTGCAAAATTAGAAAATCGTGCTACCTGGATTAAAAAGGCTTTAATTTGCAGCTTTAAAGGGTCTGTTTCAATCAGTATGCCTTGCACGTGCCATCTCTTGGTTGGCCTTTATTGTTGCCATTTTCTTGGCCCATGAAAATGGCGACAACAAAGAAATGACACGAGCAGAGCATGCTGGTTGAAACAGACCCTTTAATTTCCCAGGTCACTCAAAATTGTTTTGACATTTTACAGTATTGAGGAATGTTTTGACATTGGTTTGGGTGCGATTTCTGTTAATGCTTGCTTTGAGATCATACTTGGTAATTTGGAAGCCCTTTTTAACAAAGATAGATTAATTCTACATCTAGAGCATCAAAAAGTTAAGAAACTCATACTCAACTTTCTGCAGCAAATGTGTCATAAGATTTAAGAAACTTGCTATCAGCCCCGGACCTAAGTTTCTTTAGTTATTACATGCTTTTCTTTCGCCATCTTACTTTGAAACAAGAATTCATTAGAGAAATAGCTGTCATCTTTTTCCAGCCCAAATTTTGTAAAGGGTTAATAAAGAAATCTGAAATCTAAAGGTCTGGGGAACTATATTGTTTGCAAAACGACTGATCTCTGCTTCTCTTCAAATTTCGCGTTCCGAAGATACTTTAGAACGCAGCATTTCGTTAAGTATTCCAAAACATTGGCTGGAAACTGGTGGTGATAGTTCAGCTTTGATTTGAAAATGAAAGAATCAACATAGTTTTGAAACCGCTGTTTGGAGAGGGAAGTCATAGCTTAAACTGAAAGAAACTTGCTTCCTGAAATAGTTTAAAAGTTAAAACAGTTCAGAAAGCAAGTTTCTTTCATCTTGAAAGAAAGAATTGTCTGGACCTTCTAAGAGTTTTGCAAATGCTACTTATATTATCAGTAGGCCAGCAAGTAAGTAGCCTGCGTCACAGACCATAAGGAGTTGGAGTTTTGGTCTGTGTGATGGACTCACTTTTGTTGTCCCAGTTTCACAGAGAGCTTGTGAAATCTGTTATTCAAATAATGATATTGGCTTGTCTAGCTTTGTTTGTTTGTTTAATTTATGCTGAAGTCGTTGGGACAACAAAAGTGAGTCCATCAANCATAAGGAGTTGGAGTTTTGGTCTGTGTGATGGACTCACTTTTGTTGTCCCAGTTTCACAGAGAGCTTGTGAAATCTGTTATTCAAATAATGATATTGGCTTGTCTAGCTTTGTTTGTTTGTTTAATTTATGCTGAAGTCGTTGGGACAACAAAAGTGAGTCCATCACACAGACCATAACTCCCCCTCGTTATGGTCTGTAACACAGGCTAGGTGCGATCCAGCTCGTGAAGTTCTTTTTGGGTCACCCAGTATGTATCTGGTTTGTATAATTTTGTTATTCTCTTTGCAGTTGTGCATCTTTAGCTCCTGTACTCGTCGAGAGAGAAGAAGACACGAAATATCAAAGAAAGAAGTCGGTGAGATCAAATTTTTTTGATTTTCTGTGCTATGAATTCATGTCTTGAAGCTGAAGTTCGATCTATCTGTCAACTGGCCCAAACTTTCTACATCAGTTTCCAGCTTCCTATAAACAGCCAGACACTTTCAAGTAGCCTAGAAAGATAAGCAAGTGAGACTCTAAGAAAAAATTTTATCGAGAATAACTGAGAACAATATAGCCGTTTCTGCTTCCACTGAATTTACACCGATTTTATTTAAGAAACTGCTTATAAGAAACTGAAGGCGCAATTCTTCGAATATTAAGAAACCTTACCTGGATTAAAATCTAAGAAACTTTCGTAATTTGCAGCATTAATTTTCAGAGGTCGCTCAAAAATGTTTTGAAAATGTATGGTATTAACACATGTTTTGACATTGTTTTGATTGTGAATTTTGTCAATACTTGTTTTAAGATTTTACTATGCACTTTTGAAACACTTTTAGCAAAATAAAGTAATTCTGCATTTAAAAGATTAAAAATTCGAGGAACTCATAAGAATTATTTTGTCGCAAAAATGACTTAAGTCTTAAGAAACTTGCTACCAGCCCGGGACCTTAGTTAAAGAATGCGTGTATTACTTTTTCGTCGTTTTTTACACTTCAGTTACGTTGGTCAGAACTTAGATCAAAGATCAAAGATCAAAGTAGCAAGCATTCGCTATTCTGTAAAAGTATTTTGTCAATCTTCGAAAAAGACCCACTTCTTATCTTAAGGCTGCCTTTAGAGATTTTCAATTAAAACTCAGAGGTATTTATCAAATTTAAAATTTATTTATTTTTGTAGGACTCAATTCTATCCGAAACATCAACAACCTCGATTGAAGATTCATCCAGTAGAAAAACAGCATCCTTACCGTTCAAAGGGAGGTTGAAACCGCAGCCGGATCTTTATAGCTTGGTGAGTACGCACGGTAATTTACTTCGTATGTTGTAGCATACATTTAGCTAACTAGACTTTGACTGTTGGCTAGACCAAATTTTTTCACAAAAAAGTACCCTTACCTGGACAAATTGTTGCGGAAACAATACCGTTGCCTGCACTGAAACGTCCAAATACAGAGAAATGATACCCTTGGCTGGACTAAACTTGGAGAAATGATACCCTTGGTTAGACCAAACAAGATAAAATGTACTCTTGGCTAGACTGGAACGTCGAAAAAGTATACCCATAAGAGTGACACATCCCTGTACACTGTACACACCCATACCTTGGGAGAAACCCTGCCCTCCCCCCCCCCCCCAGCCACCCCCACCCCCCCCCACCAACCCCACCCCAC
>REGM01000157.1:634512-744202 GCA_004194415.1 Aurelia aurita | reverse complement strand
GTATAGTCTGTATAATAAGGGGGTGAGAGGGGGTGTGGTCACCACAAAATTTGGGAAAACAGGATCTTTTGTTTGAAAATAATAAGATAAGCAATGCTCTTCAACTAAGGCCCCGTTCACACTGCTCCGTTTTTGTACAAAGACGAAGAGAAAAACATCCGTTATTGTGAAAGTGTTCACACTGATCCGCACTAAAACAGCACAAAATCTGAGGTTTTCGAAAATGCTGTCGAAAGTGGATATTCACAAAAACGGAGGTTTTTGAAAACGCACTGGATCAATGTGAACGCACAAAGGCGGAGGTTTTTGAAAACGCTGCAATATTCAACAACGAGGTTCACAAAAGCCGAGCAATGTGAACAGACAAAAACGGATGTTTTTCCCTCCATTTTTGTACAAAAACGGAGCAATGTGAACGGTTAGCTTCGATGCGACAAAAACGGATGATAACAAAAACGGAGCAGTGTGAACGGGGCCTAAAACAAGACCTTCTCCCCCTGCCCATTGTTTAACAAAGTGTCACTGAATGGAAGTAAAGATAAATGACCTTTAACAATTTCTTGCAGCACTACATATACCGGATATGAAGACCGCGAAGAAGAAGACATTCCCATCGAAGTCAGTGTTGTTCGATCCCCTGCGAAGCAGCAAGAGAAAGGGCAACCTTCAGCAAAGGACCTCGCATTGCAATCAATGGGATCTCATGCAACTAAAATAAAGGATATAATGCAGACGAATGGGGCGACAGATGACGAGAACACAAACAGTGGAATGAAAGCGCGGACCAGATCACAAGACGATTTATTAAGGCCGCTGAGTTTGATTGTGGAAGAAGGAGATGGGGAGGAGCACTCGCGTGTCAGGTTCGAAGGTGATAAAGTTGGTTCAGCGAGACCTGTTCCAAGGGTCGTCGTCACAAAGGTAGGAGCTATTTAGACTTATTCATCGTCGTATTTTCGCTATTTGCCTAAACTGATATACTGCTACAACTATGACTCATGATGATCTAACTGTAAGTTGAGACGACCACCTAGATGGCCTAAGCTACTTCATCGGAAACACCAATGCTAAAACGCTTAGAATTTTGAGGCTCCGGGACTTGAACATGAAAAAACTAGTAAGCAGTACTTAGAAGAATCTTTCCTTGATCCAAAAAGTTTAAATACTTGAACTTCTCGGCACTATTCTTCCGGTTTAAAAACAAATTAGATGCACCAAATCTGCTTGAAGCTGCGAGAGTCAGCGTCTGTTGGCATTGTTGTCATGACAACTTGGTCAACCAATCAGAGCTTTGCTGTTTACCCATATTTGGCTCTGTCTCGACTGCAAATGCTGCTCTCTGATTGGTGAGCCAAAAAGTGGCTCGTCTGGCCGCCTCAACGAACAGTTAGATTATATAAGACTGAGACTTATTTACTGTGTGACCCAAAACAACTTTACGAGCTTATCTTCATAGCATAGGAATAAAATCTTTTTAAAACATTGCACAATTTGTTAATGCATCTTTCGTTTGATTTAATGGCATGAGAGGAACTTCAAGTACTTCGTTATAAGTGTTCATTGGCAATCTTTGATGTCTTGATTATTTTCAGAGTTCTTGCGTTTTTCTCTCTATTGAAAAAAATTCACGAAAAGCTTTGAAAAAAAGACAATCGTTGTAAATCCTAAATTAATAGAGGAAAAACGGTACAATCTTCAAGAAAACCATAGTTGTTCATGAAGGTCTATCATATGGCGGTAAGCAAAAATCGGTAGCTTTTCTGGTTCACGATTTAGCAATTTGATGACGTCACAACCGGAAAACTGTTTGAAGCATAGAAGACGCTGTAATTCTGAAAATAATCAAGATATCAAAGATTGCCAATGACGACTTATAACAAAGTATCTGAAGTTCCTTTCAAGCCATTAAAGGGAATCTAAGCCTTAAAAATCGCCGTGCAAAGACAATGGGCCGTGACACGTGCCGAGCCATATTTGGGTAAATGATCTACGTCAACAGAAAATACTGATAGCTGATAGGCTAGAATTTGACCACAAATGGCTTGAGCCACTTTTTTATGCTTGTAATTTCCTTTAAATCAAACGAAAGATGCGTCAACCAATCGTGCAATGTTTTTAAAGATTTGATCCCTATGCTTAGCTTCGTGAAACCAAGCGTTATCAGCAAAAGGTTTGCATCACTATTTAGTTGGAAAACCCAGCTAGCTTTTGAGATGTTGTTCGGTCAGTTTAAGATATTTTGTTGAGCGCTGATAGACCACGGAATAGACCTGGAGCAAGTCTATCAAATTCCTGATAATATAAAAAAAAATGTAAATCAAACATATTGTTATCCCTGTTATCGCTTTTCAAAACTATTTCTATTTCACAGGAAGATGAAATGCCCCCTCAAATTATACCGGAGGATGCAGACGTTGATATCGGAGAAGCTAACTTTTCAAGCAACTTGACGAAAATGTCGAAATTCGTAAGTGTGTAGATTTTTTCCACCATTAGTCTTCTGCACAGTATTAAATGTTCCATCATATAAGACCCCCTGCGTTTTTCATTTTTGATATGTGGAGTTTAAGATCGAATGGTTTCCTTTTCTGTAAATTTTGAAGTGAGGAAATTGTTCAGTAGAACGTTATGTCTCGTTCAATTCCTACCCTGACCATCCCCCCCCCCGGGCAGCCCGGGGGTCGATGAAAATTGATTGCGCAAATGCCCGGGGGCGGGGGAAATTTGTTTGGCGAATGCCCGGGGGCCGGGCACTGAGAACATGCCATATTCCCAGTAACTGTATAATGTGAAAGCTGCTGGTGTCGTCAAATGCCCCGGGGCGGGGGAAAATTGACTGTAAAATGCCCGGGGGCCGGGAATATTTTTTGTGCAAATGCCCGGGGGTGTCCCGAAGGGGGGGTTGGTCAAGGTAGGAATTGAACGAGACATTATATACACGTAGTTTTTTTATTTTAAACGCAACTCTTAGGTTACAAAAGAATTAAGAAACTTCAGTACTGGGAAAAAATTGTTTCAAGAAACTATTTCTTTTGGTCAAGGTAATCCAGAGCATATTTTCACTTTATTTTTAAGTGAAACTTCTTGCAAGATAATTAGAATTTGATTATGTTGACAATTTTTAAATTTCCTTTTTGTGTTGTTGGATCAAGGACCAAATGAATTTGATAGATGGTCGTTAGTTTATTTCTTCGGGAGAGCAATGATGAAATTGAACCTTTTTGAGCAATAGTATTTTATAAAATGTCGCAAATTTTGGCCAAAGAGCTATATGATAAATCTTGCAATTTTTTAAATTTCGAGTCCTGAATGATGTAAAAGCCTTGTCAAAGACATTAGGAAGCAATTTATATGGTGTTGTTGGACAAAAATTCAATTTGATGATAATGTCAAAAGTTGGAATAGGGCTATCCCTGGTCTAGGGCTATGTCAAAAATTCGAATTCCTAATCTTTTTCTCACCCGTTACTAAATTAGCTATTCCTCTCTTTAGTTTTCGATCAATTTTTTTACAGGGGAGCCGAGACAGTATTGTAAGTCAAACGAGCATTTACAGCACAACATCGAATTCCGTCTTTGGAGCGATCCCTGTAAGAGGTGAAATTCAATTTGGTATGAAATATATCATGGCAACGAACTCTTTTGAAGTGCATATTTTCAGAGCGAAAGAAATTGCTGCTGTCGACGCAAGAAAAAATACTTCTGATCCGTAAGTTGATTTTGTAGTTATTTATTCTTGGGCAGAGACATTTATTCTTCTTACGAAAATGTCATTTTTCCCTAATGCCTGTTTTTAGAAATTTTCATTCTTTCCTCCATGATGCACGAAGCTTAGGCCTGTTTTATAAGTCGCGCCGTGCCGAACCGAGTGAATTTTGATCAATTTTGTCTGGTTCGGCACGGTGCGACTCTTATAAAACGAACTTATCAATAGACGATTCCGGAAAAGATTGCGTCGGGGGCATTTGACCAAGATGCATTGCGTTCTATAATGGAATCAACAGTGAATCTATAGAAATTCGATCATTAAACGCAATGCATCTTGGTCAAATGCCCTTCGACGCCATCTTTTCCGGAATCGTCTATTGGTTCTACTGAGTCGAACCATACGCCAAAACCCTCTCGTCTGGGTCGACCCGGTGCGACTTATAAAACCTATATACGAAGTCAAGTATATACATCGAAAGAAGAGGGATGGATCGAAACATCTACCTCGCGCATTTTATTCAATTCAGAAGCTGATTAATGTGTTTTATTGACACCCTAAATATACGAGAATTGTAATGCCTTTTGCTCGGCTTCTGGATCAAGTAAATAATTTTAAAATGTATATTGTTTTATTTGTAGGTATGTTAAAGTTTATATGCTGCCAGACAAAACCAAAGCTAGCAAGAAGAAGACAAAAGTCAAGCCTAAAACGCTGAATCCGGAATGGAATGCTATCGTTGAGGTGAGACACAATACATCATATCGACTGTACATAGTCGCTCATTTAAGGTCTTGGTACGCAATTTTCCAGGATGTTCTTTTACTTTTGGTAATATCTTTTATCACAACGCTTCGATGATTATAATTTTTTTCAATTGGCGATAATGTAACTATATTTGGACAAAGAAGGACAATAATTATAGATGAAATAGTTTTGAAAAGCGATAACAGGGATAACAATATATTTTATTTACATTTTTTGGATCTCATCAGGCATTTGAGAACATGAACATTGTCTGACGGGAAAGATTTCCGTCTTCAACGATTTATTTTCCACACAAGAATCACCCGTATATACAGGGTGACTCAATAAATGCCCCCCTGTTTAGAAACTCATTACAGCAAATGCATAGGCGTAGGAGCCAGGGGGCTGGGAGGGTGGCAGCCCCCCCAACCTTGGAAAGATTTACCAAAATCAGCCTTCTTCGGGCAAAAATCCACCCTAAGTCGGGCAAAATATTCGGTAAACAATGGAATTTTTATCGGGCAGCCCCCCCAGATTTTATCTTCCAGTACGCTTTTGAGCAAATGTATATAAACTTTGGCAGTACTTTAAATTATTTACTTTGCATATTTTTATTCAGTACAAAGTCTCGTTCACCGATCTTCGCATTCGAACTTTAATGGTGTCTATTTGGAATAATGATCGTTTTGGAAGAAACTACTTCTTGGGCGAAGTCATCTTGCCTTTGGATAAAATTGTCGATGATGGAGTCCTTAACAAACCCAATACTGCCTGGTACCCTTTGAGAGAAAAGGTATTTTATTTATCAATGCCGTAAAAGCTCTATTTAGCTCCCCTCTTTAATGAGCTCCTCTCACTATTAATCTCCCTCTCTAATAAACCCCTCCCTGCTAAGCCAAAATTTTAAATAAGCCCCCTCTAGTATTTCATGTTCATTTTCATTTATTTCAACAGGGTTAAATACATTCAGTAAAATTTAGATAACTGATTTACAATGTGCCCTGCTTAAAAACAAACTAACCTAATACATATGTATATGCTGAACGTTGGTTTAGAAGATCAACCTCTGTGATCTTTCAAGAACGATTTTAGTCTCATTTTGAAAGTAGCTAGCGAAGGAGCAGTTTTGATTTCATAGCTCAATAGGTTCCAAACAGTAACTCCTCGATAGGAAAAGCTCCAATGCAAGAGGTTACCAAAGATTTTTCATTTATTGAGCTAAAACAATCTAAATGTTAATGTTTATATGGTTCTGGATCAAAACTACGTTTATCTTCTGTATTTGACTCGCAAAATCGTACGTTGTTGATTCCGAAAAATATGAGATAAAAAACCCAAAAAGCTATCATTTATAGCCTTTTCATCTGATTTTATGAATAAGCCCCCCTCTCCTTTAAGGCACCCTCTGGGGTCTCCAAAATTAAATGAGCCCCGGGTGCTTAATAGTGCTTTTACGGTACTCTTAATATCTATGAAAAACACAATACCTCGTACAATATTACTGGATGAATGAAGAAGATTGTAAACTTTTTCCGCCTCGATTTTATGATCTCATTCAGAAATTGAGCATCTAATCTTCGGCTTACGCACAAAAATAAAAAAGCGATTGAATTGCCTGCTGTTCAGCTTCTAAATGACATAAATAAAATAGTCACAGATATCATTGCCTGACATCAGATGTGAGACAGACATTAACGTTTTTCTTTGTATCTGTTTCTTGTTGTTTTCTCTAGTATATTTTAATATTTGAATTGTAAGTGCCTTTCATGGTGGGAACTCCGATGACCTAATGTCTATTCCCGCCACGATAGGCACAGTAGTTGTATTTTTTGTGTTCTTCTTTTAATTTATTATAAAATAAAAAAAAGATAAAAGAGAGGCGGTAGAAGTTTAGATTAAATTCAGGTCTTCTTAATTGCCCATTTTCGCTTGCGCACGGACGAAGTTAACCGCGGACTCTCCAGTGCCAAGTAGACGCCCCCTCCCGTTTATTAAATTTCGAAAAAGTTTCCCACCCCTCCCCATGCCTTACTAGGACCCCCCGCTAATTAGTTTCATTGAAAGTGTGACCAAAAAATATCCTTAACTTAGGCAAAATCGATTAAATATTGCTAGAAATGGTATTTTCAGTTTGAAATATTTACTCCCCAATAATTATGTTTCCAAAGTTGATTAAGTTTCCAAATTTCCAAGTTTCCTGACTAAGGCTTAGAGACTGTTGCACAAAATACTGGAGAAAAACATAGAGTTTGCTAACAGCTTTTATCCAAACCTGGCATCGAGAATTATCACCGCCCCAAATGGTGGGGCCTTTTGCCCGGGTTTTTGGGGCTAATATAGATAGTAAATAGTAAAGCGACGAGTTCAACTAAGTGAGTATGTAAATTTAATTGGATAAAGTTTAGAGTGAAACAACGAATCAGGTAATAAGTCTGAGACAAGACATACAATTTGCTCGAGTTAGGAGCCCTAGCTACGTACCAAGCACCCATTTAATTGTTTACCAACATTCATTTTTTATTTGATTTTTACATTTTAGTCCCATATGAATTCGCCGATTGTTTACAAAGGAGAGTTAACGATTGGTCTCATGTATGAAGACTATTCAGTTTATGAAGGTACAGAGGAAAAGAAGAAGGACAAAAAAGCTAAAAAACACAAGAAGGATAAAAAGAAAAAGGAAGGAGGAAGAATCCATGTTCATGTTATCAAAGCAAATGATCTTCCCGCTGGAGACGATGATGGTTTTTGTGATCCCTACTGCAAATTGTAAGTATTNACCAAGCACCCATTTAATTGTTTACAAACATTCATTTTTTATTTGATTTTTACATTTTAGTCCCATATGAATTCGCCGATTGTTTACAAAGGAGAGTTAACGATTGGTCTCATGTATGAAGACTATTCAGTTTATGAAGGTACAGAGGAAAAGAAGAAGGACAAAAAAGCTAAAAAACACAAGAAGGATAAAAAGAAAAAGGAAGGAGGAAGAATCCATGTTCATGTTATCAAAGCAAATGATCTTCCCGCTGGAGACGATGATGGTTTTTGTGATCCCTACTGCAAATTGTAAGTATTTAGGCCCTTTGCTTGTCCGTCGAAATATCTATGCCCATTGCTTCCAACGCCATTTACTCCAAAGGCCATTTAATCACCCCTTGAAGGGATTGGGGGTTGATTCATGTTCATGTTAGCAAAGCAAATGATCTTCCCGCTGGAGACGATGATGGCTGTGATCCTTTCTGCAAATTGTAAGTGTTTAGGCCGCCTGCTCGCCTGTAGAAGTATATAGGCCTTTTTCAACTTAGGCCTGTTTCTTGTCTCTCAAAGGGATTGGGGTTAATATGTTCATGTTATTAAAGCAAATGGTCTTCCTGCTGGAGACGATGATGGGTTTTGTGATTCTTTCTGCAAATTGTAAGTATTTAGGCCCTTTGCTCGTCTCTTGAAGTTTCTAGGCCCTTTCCAAGCTAGGCCTGTTTCTTGTCTCCCAAAGGGATTGGGGTTAATATGTTTATGTTATTAAAGCAAATGGTCTTCCTGCTGGAGAGGATGATGGGTTTTGTGGTTCTTTCTGCAAATTCTAAGTATTTGGGCCCTTTGTTCGTCTATTGAAGTTTCTAGGCACTTTCCAACTTAGGCCTGTTCCTCGTTTTTCAAAGGGATCGGGGCTTGATTCATGTTCATGTTCTTCAAAACTTCCGAAGGTATAACTGAATTTGTGTAGCTCTAAAATTCGTCTATTTCTCTACAGCTATCTACTGCCCCTGAAGCAAGCGAAGACAAAGCGTAAAACACCAGTCATCAAGAAGGCACGTGCTGCGTATTGGGATTATTCAACTGAGTACGACGCAGATTACGATGAGTTGCCCGATCTTGGTATCGAGTTTACAGTAAGTGTTTCGTCGCGGTTACGCCGCTTCGTATTTACGAAAATTTGCTTGGCGGTGTAGGGTTAGGTGCGGCAAAATTGATCAGAGTAGGGCCAAATGGGTCACTACTGTGTGACCCAAACTAGTGAAACATTTGAAAAATCATCAAAATTTGATAATGTTACCGATCATCGCAATTTCTTGATGTGCATTTGTGTCAAGGACCAAATTAGATTTTGCCATATTACTATAGATTTATATGGCAAATTAGATTTTGCCATATAAGTCTTGAAATGGCTTCGAATTTGTGTGAAATCTATTCTTTAGAAAGGCAAATCGTAGACTCACGATTTAGGTCCCTTCACTTTCGCTCATTGAATTGAATTGATGTTGTTGTTGTCGCTTCAGTGAGTGTAGTTGTAGCGACATATTAGTTCAGGGGAGCGAGCGAAACTACACGAAAATAATGAGTCTAGGCAAATCGCTTTGTTATATCGGAGAGCTGAATCTTTTGTTTTACGAATTTCACCCTGGGCTTATTCGAACTGAGAACATGAAATTTTCATTTTCTAGATTTATGATTGGGATCAAAATTCAAAAAATGATTTCTTGGGATGTTGCAGACTAAATCTTGGTGGACAAAATGCAAATTGGGATGATGCACATGGCGTAGAAAGAGATGCTTGGCTCAAAATGATAAATGAGCCAAATAAATTACATGAATTTGTTATTCCATTGAGATCGAGTAGTGACACAAGACCTAGGACCGATTATTGATCTAGGAAACTTAAAATATTTCTGACTTGGTTGTTTCAAAAAGAAGAGTCATTTCGTAGTGCTGTAACTGGACGTAATGAAAGCCTTTTCGTAAGACATTGTTCACAGTTGTCAACATCTGAAGAGAAACGAAAGGTGTAAAGAGAAAATGATGCCCAGTTGTGCTTTAAAATAAGCCAATCAGAAACAACCTATACCAGACTAGAGTCTGTCTGAAATTAGATGTCACATGAAAATGTCCGCGAATAAAAACAATTGAAGAGCTTGCAAGAGTAATTTTGCGTTGTCGCAAATCTCTCGTGACAATTAATTTGAGGCAGACTTTAATATTGTTTTTAATGCCAGTAGGAACCATGCAAAATCGCTGCAGCTCGATTGATATTAAAAACACTCCCAGACTAGCAGTATAGGTCGTTTATGATTGGCTAATTTCAAAACACAACTTGACATTAATTTGCTTTTCATTAATCGGTTTTTACCAGGCGGCGTTTCCTGCAGTAAGCATTGTCAGACAAAAATACTTTCAGTTTATATCTACAACTATCTACTGTTTATCTTTAAGTAAAATCTATCTACCGTTTATGTAAAATCTTTAAGTATTTTAGAGTAGCAATTCAGAGCAGCGGCAAAGCGGCATCAAATCTTTAAAGGGGCTCTGTCGCGGAATTTCTGTCGAAAGGGTGATTGTGCAGTTGTTTGGTAGGCCATATCACAGACATTCGTATGTTCTAAGGTTGCACAGATATAAGCAGATCTCGAACAGCCACTTCCGAGTGGATTCACCCCATCCACCAAAATATATGTAGAAAACAATGGACACTTGTTTAGAAAAGTATAAATTTCAAAGGTTTGTTTACGTTGATGACGAAGCCCCTTTGTGTAACCAGGATTTTTCGCGCATTTCTGGTCTATTTTTGCCACTTTCCAACGAAACTTTCATCGTTTTTACAAAGTATCTGTTTTCCGTAACCACGCATCGAACCCTAGGCATTTCTACCGTATAAAGATACGGGAATTGGTCACATAACGTCATGCAAGTTTCCTTACTGTGTTAAATTTTTTGAAGTGTCAAAATCCACACCAAGAAACTCCGGCGCATAGAAAATCATTCAGACAGGAATACAGCCCTTGTTTGGTGGGCGTTAAATACTATTTGTAGTCGATATACGTAGAGTAAATCATTTCTCGAATTTAAGCGTTATTTTTATAGTCTAAGTCTAAGGTAATTGGTGACAAACAAAATTATCATGTTTTCATATTTTTTATTTCAATTTTCTCTTGTCGTGAATCGTAGACCATAGGAATCAAATCTTTGAACAACAGTGCACGATTGTTTGATGCATCTTTCGTTTGATTTAATGACTTGAAAGGAACTTCAGGTACTTTGTTATAAGTCTTAATCGGCAATCTTTGACATCTTGATTACTTTCAGAATTATTGCGTTTTCCTTTTTATTGAAAGAAGTCACGACTGTGACCAAAATAAAATCGTTGTAAATCCTAAATTAATAAAGGAAAAACTGTACGATCTTCAAGAAAGCCATAGTCTATAATACGGCAGTAAGCAGAAATTCGTAGCTTGTCTAGTTCATCATTTGGCAATTTGATGACGTCACAACTGGAAAACTGTTTGAAACACAAATGACGCTGTAATTCTGAAAATAATCAAGATATCAAAGATTGCCAATGAGCACTTATAGCAAAGTACCTGAAGTTCCTTTCAAGACATTAAATCAAATGAAATATGCATCAACCAATCGTGCAATGTTTTTTAAAGATTTGATTCCTATGCTGTGAAAAATTGCAAAAAGNAATAAAATCGTTGTAAATCCTAAATTAATAAAGGAAAAACTGTACGATCTTCAAGAAAGCCATAGTCTATAATACGGCAGTAAGCAGAAATTCGTAGCTTGTCTAGTTCATCATTTGGCAATTTGATGACGTCACAACTGGAAAACTGTTTGAAACACAAATGACGCTGTAATTCTGAAAATAATCAAGATATCAAAGATTGCCAATGAGCACTTATAGCAAAGTACCTGAAGTTCCTTTCAAGACATTAAATCAAATGAAATATGCATCAACCAATCGTGCAATGTTTTTTAAAGATTTGATTCCTATGCTGTGAAAAATTGCAAAAAGTAGATCGTTTGGTATTTATGAATTATATCAGTAATTTTTTATATAAATGTAAACAAATTTCTTTCAGTATTAGGCCTATTTTTTGTTATTTAGGAGAAGGAGTTTGAGCAAGTGGAAGCCTTGAAGTTTTTTCCTGGCCTTTTTCCAAACCAGGCATCTGAGGCAACAAAAGTAGGAAAATCGGTCTTCTCCCCTAATTTCGTATTTTTGTTTACTGCAAAAGGAATCATGTCAAGTAAAAGCGCGTGTCAAATTGGAGGTATAAGATTTTGGTATTGTAATCCATCAAATTTTTAAATTGTAGCCAGTCCATATTTTAGTTCCATTACTTCTAGTTATTTTTTTTAATATTCAGTTAATTTTGATCTAAAGCCAAGCATGATAACTAAAGCCATTCTCAAAAAAGATGTCAGGTGAAATTTGCGATAATCCGAAATTTCCTTTGCAATACTCTGTAATTGTTTTGATTCGCGGACTTTCGCGCCTGACAATTTTGTTGAGAGGTTGACCCGACCATCATGTTGTAGAAGTGAGATTTGGCGAATCCAGTAATTTTGAATGCATAAATTTAGTTTTTTGGGTTGAGTAACGTTAACAAACAAAGAGTACAACTAACGGTTTTGACAAAATGCGGGTATCTATGAGAATTCAGAGAAATTTTCATTGTTATCGACTCTGAAATATAAAAATGCAACCCTTGATTTATGGCTAATTTCCAGTCAGTGGAATTTTCCGAGCGGACGAAAATTTTATCGTTTGTAGGAGAAAAAATGTCGCTTTGAAGATGAAGAGAAATTTACTTTTTGGCAACTTTTGATTGTTTAAAATTCTGCCTGTTCGGAAAATTCCGGAGTTGGAAATCAGCCTTTTTTAAGGAAAAACGCGTTAGAATTTGGATAACGCATTTTTAAAACTCATTTTAAATGCATTTTCGGTCAGTTATTGCTTCCAAATGGAAGCATGCAAGACTTCTTGATTCTATCCAAAAGGTGCTGACAAAATCTCAAATTCAAGCAAAAATTTTGCATTTCTGATGCATTTTTAACGCGTTTTGAACCAAGCTTTGAAGATCAAGAAAATGTCGTAATGGCAGCGACCAATAAATTATTTGCATTGAAAAGTTGGAAGGCCTTCAAAAAAGTTGCGATCTATCTCTTTTTCCTATTTCCTCCACAGGGGGTCCAGGCGTATCCCCTAGAGGGTTCCGTAGTTTTCGTTTCTTTGCTTCCTTGTGATCCGGATTATGAAAACAACACCTGTGTAATTTGAGATCGGGCTACGTCATCGTGTTTTACTGTAACAACAACAACTCGACCGCAACGATGACGTAGCCCGATCTCGAATTACACAGGTGTTGTTTTCATAATCTGAATCACAGGGAAGCAAAGAAACGAAAAATAGGGAAATCGCTAGGTGATACGCCTGGACCCCCCTGCCCTGTGTTTCCTCCGCAAAAAGCGATCTTACACAAAACTATCCCCTGGGAATCATTACAACCGTAGACCGACAAAAAAATTGTAACTGTTATTGTTTTAAAGTTGGGTAGTTTATTGAACATTTGAACAATTATACGTTTCAAAATAATATTCCTCCTGGGACTACAAATGCACAATTTTTACGAAGATAGAAGAGTTTTGCTTCTTGACAGGAAAACAGCATGGTCGCTGGAAGCGTTCTGGTTCTTCTCGATCGAGGTGCAGTCCTCAGCTACAGTTTTTACCAGTCCAGGAATTCGATAACAAACTATCTTTAAAAGTATTCGTGCAAATTCTTAGAACATGCGAGAGGCTCTTGCTGTTGTGGAAACATTACTGTTGTCAAATGCAAACTTGAGTTGTCTGAGAATGTGTTGTTTGGTATTTTTGGGCCCTGATGGATAAGAAAAGCAGAACACGAGGGAAATCGAAAACACCAGAGCAGACTAATTTCCGTTGGTGAACTAACGTTTGAAGATGGAAAATCGAAGTGGCCATCAAACAACCAACCAAGGTATGGATGCTGCAAACCTGCTAGATTATACTTCTGAAGTCAAATTGAAAACTTGTGAATGTTGTTACAAACCACTCATTACAAAATCGAAGTTTTTATCTTGGCGTAAGCAGATGGAAAACCTACGCTCAATTTAAGATGCAAACTTGTATTACTGCTATCCACGCTTTCCACAAATCTTTCTGACCAAATACGTTGTTTTTAAAATTTTCACCAAATAAAGAGATCTGAAATCTTGTGGATTTTGCTATGACCACTGCCAGCTAATCCCACCATAGGTGAAGGTGAAAGTGAAGTTGCGTTTTTTAGCGCCAAGCGCTGAGATCGCAGAAGTAGAGAAGACCTAATCGAGTCCACGACCCCTTGTCATGACGCTCAAATGGTAGGGCTCTACCTGGGATCGAACCCTGTCCACCTGACTGTTCTGGCTGCAAAGTCAGATTACACCACTGTGCCACCGTGTGCCACAACCATAACGTTACCTCGAATTTAAAGAAAACACAACAAATGTGAAAATTTCTGTCATGAAAATCTTTCGCTCTATAATAAATACTGCAATATGCTGCAATGAACCTAATTTTAAGAAGACTGATCAAATTAAAAAAAGCTTTTAATGCTATATTCCGCCCGTTCCCCACATCCATCATAAACAGCTATTGTAGCAGTCTGTCCTTCTAAATCCAATTCATTCAACGCCATCTTGATTGTACATTTTGGTTCTCCATCAAGAAATTCCCAATGTTTGATAACTTCACCGTCCTTCTTTTGAACTTCAATTATTCGAATTCCATATTCAGAATAAAAGTAACAGATTTGCTCTTCTTCTGAACGACTTTCTTTTTCACTGGAAAGGAGGAAAGAAGAAGTGATGCTTTTCAACTATAGGGTCTACAGTGGTAAGGTGGTAGGCTGGGTAGGTTCAGGGGCTTGAGACTATACGTATTTTTTTATATAAGAAACCGCTTATAAGAACCTCCACTCTCAGATCGTTAAAAAATTAAGAAACTCCAATACTGGAAAAATATAACTTAAGAAACTATTTGTTTTAATAAAGGAAATTCTTAGCATAATTTACTTTATTTTCACTTGTTTCCTGTATCATATTACTCAGAAGGTACTTGAATAATGACTAAACATTAGAAAGGCTTCAAAAAACTCTGTTTTGAAATGTTCAGGAGGGCACAGGAAGTAAACATGAAGATTGATATGGAACCTATAAGAAACTCGTAAGAAACTCTGAGTACTGAAAATCCACTAATTTTAAGAAACGTGAAGCGAAAATGAAGCGAAAATGCCGGTTTTTTACCATGGACTGTTTTCAAAATAGGGTCCCTGAGTGAAATAACATGTTCATCTTATCTCTCTGTGCCAGGTGGCTGTGGAATTGAAGGCTCTAGATCTGAGTCCACAGTTTTACCTATCTACTATAAAATGTCTACCTATGCCATCCGGTCCGGTACACGAAAACCTCCCCTCTTTCCTTCGGTGGTTTTTGTAATCCTACCTTCTGATACCAATGCTGGTAACATGATCCCCTGCAGTTCCAAACAATCCTTCAAATCCATTTTCATCATCGAATTTCAGATTATGAAGATTACCGCCAGTGCCCCCAACCCAGACTGAGCTTTTCTTGGATGATTGGAATCTAATGGAATCGACCCAGGATCCAGCACGAACATCAAGTGAGATTAATTTTTCTTCTTCATCAGTCAACATAAATTCGTGAACGTTTCCATGTTTGTCTTGGTTTCCAAACCATTCTGAAGAAACCAGGGGTACATCCACTGGACGAAAACGATACATCAATTAATGAAAGAAATTATTCAGGGAATGAAAAACAGAGGACGCTTTTGGAGGGGCAAACAGTTCGAAAATATCTCGTTGCAAAAATTGTTCTGTTGAATTAGAATAGATAGTTGAAGAGTCTCAAGAAATAATTTTGCAAATAAAAAATATCGCAGATAGTTTTGAGAAAAGGAATTAACCGCGTCAATGTTCAAGGTGCATAGTATAGTATAGTATAGTATAGTATAGTATAGTATAGTATAGTATAGTATAGTGTAGTATAGTATAGTATAGTATAGTATAGTATGGTATGGTATGGTATAGTTGCGTTCAAAACAGAGTAAAAGATATGGGTGATTCTTTTCAAAAGGACAACAAACGTAAAACACATTTTTTTTATCCACAAAGAGTAAGGAAAATCGCTGCGAACGCTTCAGAAATGTCAAAATATTAAGCCTCATCCAATGCTAAATTGCAGTGTTTTACAACAGCGCAAAATTTAGGTGAAAACGAGGCACAGGATCGTATTCTTACAAGATTCCNTATAGTATAGTATAGTATAGTATAGTATAGTATAGTATAGTATAGTATAGTATAGTATAGTATAGTATAGTGTAGTATAGTATAGTATAGTATAGTATAGTATGGTATGGTATGGTATAGTTGCGTTCAAAACAGAGTAAAAGATATGGGTGATTCTTTTCAAAAGGACAACAAACGTAAAACACATTTTTTTTATCCACAAAGAGTAAGGAAAATCGCTGCGAACGCTTCAGAAATGTCAAAATATTAAGCCTCATCCAATGCTAAATTGCAGTGTTTTACAACAGCGCAAAATTTAGGTGAAAACGAGGCACAGGATCGTATTCTTACAAGATTCCAGAACAAGAGGGTATGGTATTCTATTGAAGTCCGATATCATTTGTTATTTCTATTTCATAACTAAATGGTCACAAGATAGAGCAAACATAGAAACTGTAAAAATGAGAACTCGAAAATAGCTTCAAAGAGAAGTCAGTAGAACTCGCAAATAGCTTCAAACATTAGAGTTGTTTGCAAATTACTATACCAGCTGGTCCCATTAGTGTATACATTTATTACAATTTTTTAAACTGCTGCAATGAGAGTGATTTTTCACGTACATGTTGTGTCTGTTTGAGTAATCTTCTGTTTCCCAACCAATTGAATCGCATTGACATATTTCCCAGCTTTCACTCGAAATCCAGCTATTGTTAATTTCTCATCTGCAAGCCATTTACTTGAATCAAAAGGGGCATTCTCTATTGATTCACTGAATCCAGCACCAACCGGGCCTCTTTCGTTTGGACTACCGTACATGATTGGGACAGGGACTTCGATTGGGCTTGTGTCGTCAATCTTATTACCTATCCACCTAGAGGGAAACAAAATAATTCTTAAAGAAATTGATAGGAAATTTTTCAGTCTCTAGAAAAAGTTTGAGGTCGGTATTTCGGGCACGAAGTCTAAATTAAAGTAAATGCGCCGAGAAAAGTAATCTAGTCTCCACTCCACTTATTTTCCAATTGCTTCATCAATTGAGAACATCAAATACAATCATCTATATTTGGACTGCCCCAGTCCCCCTAGCTAAGCTACTTTTAACTCTGTTGATTTACTTTAATGGGAGTGTACAAAAAAAGGTGGTTGAAATTGTAGCTTTAGATAATTTGCATGTTCCATAAAGACAGTAGCTTGAAACTATGTCAGAAGAAATTTGTAACTTTGAATGTACTTCCATACAGTTTTAAATTCTTATGTAATATATTTTATCACCATTCTAAATAACTCATAATCGATATCAAAGTAAATTTTTTTTTAGAGATTTTTATAGTAGGTTAGGTTTTTTACTTTGTATTTGTCTTTTCCATTTAATTTAATCAGGACACACGTTGATAACAGCATTTCATGTTGAAGTGTAAAATCCTGTATAAAGATTATTATTATTATTATTATTATTATTATTATTATTATTATTATTATTATTATTATTATTATTATTATTATTATTATTATTATTATTGTCTCTGTTACACACTGATTTCAAATGCTGTTCTTTCTGTAAATTGATCAGTGGATTGATGTTCTTGAGCTTTGGTAACAACAAGTTTCCTCAAATCTCAAGCACTTGTCGGAGGATTCTGGCAGAGTGTAGCAACACAGTCTTTTGCAATTCTACTATCCTGGTAGCTATCCCAATTTCCTTCAGTCTTTTTGGCAATGCTTTTGGTGTTGTTCCTAGCGCCCCAATTATAACTGGAATTACTTTCACTTTTTTGTTCCACAGTTTTTTCAGCTCTCTTGCTAAGTCTTGGTACTTCAATATCTTTTCTCTTTCTCTTCTCTCAAATCCTCAAATCCTTCTCTCAAATTTCTCTTCTCTTCTATTATTATTATTATTATTATGATTATTATTATTATTATTATTATTATTATTATTATTATTATTATTATTATTTTATTATTAATCAAGAACATTTTTTGATTCCACAATCTACTGACCATGAAAATAACTGTCCTCTACAGCCAAGTTTCAACTCTGATGTTGCTTCATGAGCGGGATACCAAGGGTAATAGACTTTCAAATAAAAACAAACGACAATTCAGTCCTTTATTTGAAAATTTGGTATCAGAAATACGAGCATAAGTTTCATAGACATACCAGGTGACCCACAATAAAAAGTGAAACTTCTCGAAAATTCACCAAAATTTGATTATGTTACCAATCTTTTGTGCATTTGCTTTAAGGATCACATGTATTTCATAGATGATTGTTGTTTTATTCTTTTGGTGGAGAGCTGACGAAATAAGAGCATGAAAATCCATATTTTGGGCAATAGTATTTCACAAAATATCTTCTTTCTAGCTATAAAGCTATGTTGTCCGATTTCATATGAAAGTTCGAGTCTTAAATAATAACAGCTTTGTCAAGGACGTAAGCAATCAATCTACTTGGTAATGCGAGATAAACATTCAATTTTATAATGATTTCTTTTCATGTTGGAGCATGCTTCAAAACCAGGTAGATTACAAAAGCACAAAGTCCCACAAATTCAAAGCAATGTCTAGATTTGACAATACTTTTAAAATTAATTTGGTCCTTGAAACAAATGCACATAAAGAGATTGTCATGATCAGCAATTAAATAAAATCTTGATCATTTGAGGAGAAGTCTCACCTTTTTTTGGTCACCCGGTAGGTGTAAAAGTTTTTTGGTATACTTAATACATTCATTCTCCTGTACGGTATTCTCACGACGGAGAGAAGTTAACAAGAGAACATGGTTAAAAGACGAAGGAAATAAGTCTAGCTCATTGGTGTCCTCCTTAAAGAGCCATTGCTAACCATGATCTTTTGCGCGCCAAATGGAAAGAAAAGCAAACAGAACCTAGCCCAGAAACGACTTTCATATCATACGACAATCGACCGTGCGGCCGCAAAGGATCACGGTTAGGTATTGGTCTTTAAATAGTAGAAGAGATTAGAAGCTTTAATGGCTACTAACCTACAACAGTCTAAAATAGCAGCAGACGAACGGTGCCAGTGAGCTCCACGATCCCTGTACGGTAACAATTCTGATTTCTGTTTTTCTATGCTTCCAGGGTTCTCAGCTGCTGAAAAATGGAGAAAATACGAAGTGACATGAAGATTCAAACTGGGGGTAAGTATTGTACCTCTTTTAGTGTTAGAATCGTAATTGATAGAAGTAGTTTTTTTAATATTCATCTAAAAATTAAAACAATTACAAAATAAATACATTACTATGTGCCAACCACAGCAGGGAAAGACACTTGGTCATCTGGCTCTCATCATGGTTGGCACATAGAACTAGTTGCAGGAGTATCCATCATGGCATAGGCATAACCTATCATCTGTAGTAAGGAAACAGTGGAGCCTCCGGGTGAGTAAAGAAAAACCATCCCCGTTTGAAAGGCCACTGCTCCCTGGCTATGAAGGCAATAATATTAGCAAATATATCATTTAACTAATATAATCGACAAGACACCATTTCGGAGTTCGCGACGCCATATTGCAAGTGGGGCGAACAAATAAAAATTTTCAATGGTGGCCTATAGGAAATCGCCGCGTGAGACTCGGAAAGTTTGTTTTATTCAAAATTTAGAAATCTATTCAGGCAAAACTTTATAATTTTTAATTAACAATTGCTTATAGAAAATTTGTGAGTGATATTTTAGAGGATTTAGTGCATTTTTCAAGCTCAAATCGAAGAAAGTGTGGAGGGTACTAGGCCAATTCTATTGTTCTCCGACAGCCGCGGAGCGGCAAACTCACGAAAAATTTCTAGTGAGTACAGAGTATAGTTCTTAAATTTGCGTAATGAAACCATGTTAAAATGCAAGAAAACATAAATTTATATTAAATTGACCAAAAATGAGATGATTTGCAGTCATTTACTCCTGAAATATCGGAATTCAAAACAGTTTGCAGTAGGCCGCAATTAAAAGTTTGCCCCACTTGCGACATGGCGTCGCGAACTCGGAAATGGTGTATACAACGGAGATAACGCAGAGTACAAAACCAAAATTTAAATCGATGCGGGTCTCACTTACATTTATGGCACATAAAGAAACAATTCATATCATCAAATCCACGTCCCATTATTCCTGAATTTGTGTGTGGGAGATTGAAGGTGTGGCCTAATTCATGCATTGCAGCTCCAAGGGATGTCGAATAGTTAGCCCAGTAGAATCCCCTGCAGAAAAAAACGTAAAACATGACACTTAGCACCTTAATTGGTACTAAAGTCAAAGTTTCTAGGCATTTTTGTTGAACACGAAAGCATTTTCTCCAAAGGTTGGTGAGATTTGTGAGAAGAAACTCAGAAGAAACTCAGCCCTTGGTCTAGACTCTTTTACTACCTGGACCTTAATGGGACTAGACCTACATATATGACTTGTATAAAAATAGAACACAAAGAACACGATAAGCCACACCTGTGCCACTCTAGACATTACATCAGGCCGTAGGAAGCATCTTAAACTTAGGGGCACGACGCTTTAAGGGCGCTTTTTTCATTAAGTTAAAAAGGGCACTTCCGGAAACAAAACGGGCATTTTTTTGTTTACTGCAAAATCTTGGGGGAGCAGGTTCCCCCAGTGCCCCCTGGTTCCTTCGTCTCTTCATCACATGATTTGATTGATTAAAATTATATAGGTATCGAAAATCATGGCTCAAGCTAGTTCTGTGGTCTAATAACTTTAAAATAAGAAGAATCTTCTCTCAAGTACCAAGGCTAATTTACAACGGGAACTTTTTTTTATAATATTTTAGGGGGAGATTTCCTATTGACCAATATGGTTATGATTTTACAATACAGCATTGCTATCTTACATCGTTTCCTTGTTTCCCTTACCTATATCCACTATCATCGAATAAAATCTTTCGGTCGATTTTCCGATCATCAGAGAATCTTCCATCAAGTTCTTCCAAGTTCTTTGCCCATGTGTGTAGGCACCCTGTCCCAAAAAGGGCCATATTTCCACCTCCCAGTGCAGTGTGGCCTTTAATATAATGAAGTATTTTGCTGTAATGATCAAATCCTTCTTCAGTATTTGGTGGTTTGTACCGAGAGCATGACATGAATACCCAGAACTTGCAAAGCGGATCGTACAACTCGGAATCTTTCAGCTCTGTGTAGAACAAGAATATATGGCATATTAGATAGGACCACGAAGAAAATTGATTAACAGCAACTCATACTACAAAATTGTTTGTTACGAGCTTCTTTTATTAACTTATCACTAGTTCAAAGCAAAACATTGTTACATCCTTGAACTTCAGCTTTGAAATTTGACACTGATTATCGTGCGTATGAATAACTGTAAGATCTCGTCCTTCAGTACGATGTTTTTTCGTTGTTATGCTAGATTTTTTTGCTGCAAAAGTTTCAGTATCATAACCAGACAACAAAAGCCCATGTATCAACGTTCCTTTTCCAAAGACCATGCTCGTATACTGCACAGATACTTTGAGGGTTTTGTATTAAAGATTTCCTCCATTTCTACAATTTTTTACAAAGATCTGCACAAAAATTCCTGGAGGATGAGAAAGATTTGACTCCAAATATCTTCATTTTCAATTTTACAGCCTTGTTGAAATTGATTTCTCCCATCATTTGTAAATTTGAGGGCATTGTGTATGTTACTGTCCCTCCTTCAACTATTATGGACCTAAATCCAACCTATAAGAAGATCTTGTTGTGGGATGTGGTTTTTGGTTAAATCTTCCTTGCCTGGTCTCACCCTGTATTTGAAATCCTACCTTCTTTGAAATATTCATACAACTCTGGTCCTGTCATTTTATGAGCTGTCGCAATTTCAAGCTTGCTTTTGAACACATTTATGTTAACACATCCATTCTCGTCTTCTTGAAGCCTGAATGTTTTTCTTCCAAACCCATGCGCATTTAAATTCTCAGCTGTGAATGTTTGCAGGATTCTTGCATTGAATGCAATCCTTTCCACAGCACTTTCAACTGAGTTTTCCTCCCCACTGGGTGCATCAAATGTCCCATCTGAGTTCTTGCAGACGATGTAGACTGGTTTCACATATCTATGATAAGACAGATATTTTTAAACAAAAGGATTCATGCCTTAGAACCTTAAAAAACAGGTACCTCAAGATTGTTGATCAATCTAAGACTATGTTCACATGATGCCAGCACAATTTTATAATGGCACAAAATTGTTACAGATATTTCTCCTATTCACACAAAACCAGCACAATTTGAAAAGAGCAAATTTTGAAAACAGAACTCTAACTGACACAAGTTGAAGATGGTGTCATTTGTATGCTTTCAAGATGAGACTGATTGAATTATTATAGATGCATTCATTGGTGTCAAATTCTAGCCTCGTTATTGGGGAGATTGCAAGGAGTTTGCTGCCATCAAATTTTCTTGTGTTTTCAAATCCTGCTGGTATCATGAAAATGTTAGCTAAAATCTTAGTATTGTCACAATTTTTTGCCATTTTCAAAGTGTGCTGGTATTATTGGCACCTGGAAAAAAGATCTCAGGGGATTACCTAAGTACTTCCCTTTACCCATCACATTTTCTCCAGAATTTTAGGAAATTTTTTAAAGATTTTGCTGCAATATAAATTTATTTTACAGCTCTTAATTGGCCACACCCATCAAGCTTCACTAAGAATTTATGGCTTGCATTTCTTCCTTGATACAATTTTAGAATTTCACAGTGTCTATACTCCATATCTTGGGTATTGTACTTAATAATTATCAAATGTTTTGCAAGGTGGAAGGTGCTGTTGATTGCCCTTGCTCTTGCCAACATATCAAACTTGTAATTAAATGGTGGTAGGGAGATCTATAGCAGTTCCCCAACCTGTTATTCTGCAATGGCTCATAAGTCAATTCAATTTGATACAGAACATCTTCTGACTTCTCATGCTTGAGTGAGATTACATTTTTGCCTTTTGAAAGTGGAACAAAGATCTTTGATTCTCCATCTTCAGAAATAGGCCAGCTCATTGTATGATCTAAAGGTGATGCATGGCAGATAATCTTCTGTTTAGAAATAACCTTAGATGCTTGTTTTTCTGCCAAATTATCACTCATGGCATTATTAGGCTCCAAAATAGCTTCTGTTAATTTCTCTATTCTGTAGTTTGGCGTTTGTTGTTCCCTATCTGCTGATTCAGAGCTTTCAGATAAACCAATATGCACAGCTTCAGGCATTCCCTCTTCCTTTTGCTCGACATTTCCAACCCCAAAACTTCTGTCTGCTTCTGTGTCATCTGTTATCCCACAAGATACAATTTCTAGCTTTTGGGAAGATATGCTGTCTATATGAGACGCAGCACTGTCTTTGGTCAGTCTTCCATGTATTAGAATCATTGGATAGTTAAAAACCAAATTACTCTCTTCATTTTGATCAGCGAGATTTTGACACCGCAACGAAGAAGAAACAGCAGACTTTCTATCCTCCATGTTTCCGCAATATTCACGTCATACCCTGTCAAGAAAACTTATTTCATCAGAGCATCCACTTGAGGTGCATTTATGCTCAAAACTTATGTTTCACAGGGTTATCCGTTGTTATAAAACAGAACTTCTCTAACTCCCGTGTGTAACGACTTGCTCTGTTTGGGCCTAAAGTAGGCCTAAAAATTGCTGTAAAGCCTTGTAGAATTATTAACAGTTCTTTTCTTCGTTTCTTTGTTCTTCCTTATTTAAGCACATGCTCTGCTGATTCACCGTGATTGTAATATTACCATAATTTTATCAACAAACCACGTTGATTTAAATTCTTCCTGCGTTCTTTAAAATCCCGTAGCAACGCAACTAACTCACACTCAGCCGCCATTACGGAAACATTTTTCAAAACAAATTTCAATTTGGAAAAGAGGCAATCAATTGTTATCGAAAACGAGATAATTCTTGGAAATGCTGGCTAACACCAGCATATTTTTTTCAATTTCAATTTCATTCTCAAATAGCCTAACATAACACTACGGTTATATGTTTCAACAGCTAGACGAGAGAATTAAACTAAACTAAACTCTAAATTAAACTATACAATCCGTGTATCCTTGGTTCATATACTATTCTATTATAAAAAACTTACATTAAATATTGAAAATAGTATCACGTGATACTATTTTCAATTTTCAATTTTAGACCCAAGGTAATAAATATTGAAAATAGTATCACGTGATACTATTTTCAATTTTCAATTTAGACACAAGGTAGTAAAATTTGAAAATACTATCGCGAGATACTATTTTCNCAATAGGGTTGTTGTCAATCAGGTGGTACACTAAGGGTCCCCAGAAGTCTGATCCATACAGGAGGATAGGTTTCACTAACGAATCAAAAAGTTTCAAAGATAAGGGAATATCTGTTTTAAAGTGATTGCCGAGAGTTGTTTTCAATTTAAAGTATCCTTTAAGTCCCCTTTTATAAAGGTCACTAAGAAGTTCTTTAATGTTAAAAGAGGGTGTTAGGAGAAAGCCGAGATAATTAAACCTGTTAACTAAATCTATCTCTTCGTTTCCAAAATGAAAGTTGTTTCCGCGAAGTAACTTACCACTTTTATTAAAAACCATGCATTTTCTTTTCTTAACATTCACTCTGATCTTATTTGATTGACAGTATCTTTGTAGATGATCTAAAGAGTTTTGTAGTCCTTCTTTAGATTCTGATATGATTGCAATATCATCTGCCCAGAAAAACGATAGCCGCATAGTTCAGAAAGAAGGAGCGGTAAAAGGTGTATTACCAACTTGGTGAAGTGAAGGTGAAGTTGCGGGTTTTCGCGCCAAGCGCTGGGATCGCAGAAGTAGCTAAGCGCTAATCGAGTCCACGACCCCTTGTCATGACGCTTGAAGAGGTACTGGTGGGGTTTGAACCCCCGTTCGCCTGACGTTCTGGCTGCAAAGTCAGTAGATTACAACTATGATGATACCCTGTCTGTTTGGGTTATCAGACCTAACAAGCAATTCCTTTGTTCGTAAGAAAAGATGCGATAAATAAATCTGCCCTTCGCATTCCTGACGAGCGAAGAAAGTCACCTTGGAAACGATTATTTAATTTCTACGCAATTCACAAATTTCTGTAAGAATAAATTAGGTGCCATGTTTGAATCACTTTGTCATACAGCAACACGACTGCATTTTAAACTAAGATTGGCTGAAACTAAAACTAACACTACAGGTAAAAAAGCACGATCTTGAAGTTTGAATTAGTCATGCAGCCTTTACCAAACAAGGACCTTCGAAAGTTGTTGCTGTTCACGATATTTCTTGGGTCTATGTTCGGTTGTCTTTACGTCTTCGTTCTTGAGAGATATTTTGCTGACAAACGATCATTTAATTTGGAAATACTACAAAAGCTGGAATTCCTTCAAGACGAATTCAGATATAACAGCACTGGTAAACTGGATGATAAGAGTATCTGGAAGATAGGAGGTGTTCTGGATTTAGAAGCAATTTATAAAAAAATCAGCGAGCAGGAGAACGGTGGAAAACGATCGAATTCAAATGGAGGCAAAGATGATTCGAAACAAGGCGATACTAAAGAACATTTGCCAGCAGTTATTGATAAAATTAAGAAAGAAATCGATATAAAAATAAAAACAAAGGACACAAAAACCTCTTCACGGAAAGATCAGCAAAAGAAAGAACCAATGGAAAAGAAGAATTGTGTGCTTGACAAGAAGAAGTTAGGTGAGTAACATTTAGTTCCTTAATACTTTATCAATAATATTGCAAATTATATTTGATTTTGTTTCCCTTGGTTTTCAGACTTTGAAACAACCTGATCTCCAAATCCCTTTTCATTCACCAGATGGGTAAAATAAGCTTTCACCTTCTGGAAAATTAGGGAAGTTAATCTAATAAACCGATCTCATAGATCCTTGCTTTCCTCTATCAATAAAAATCTATCTTAGATAAAAAGTTTAGGTATCTACAGGGTGTCCCAAAAAATTGTTCGACGTTTGATTAAATATTGAAAAATACTGATAAATAAACAGGCTCAATGTTAAGATAGCCCTATTCCCATAAGCGTACGAGCCGGGGGGGCTGGGGGCGGTAGCCCCCCCCCCAACATTCGAAAAATTTAGAAAACTCTGCCCATTTCGGGCAATAATCCGCCGCAAGTCGGGCAAAAAATTTCTTAAACAATAGACTTTTCATCAGGCAGCCCCCCTAGATTTTTTCTTCCCGTACGCTTATGCCAATTCCTAAGATCTCCTCTATGGTAAAACATTGACCAGCCTTCTGTATAGGCCTAACGAAGGCCTTGAAGCCGATAGCCCATTACGATCACTTTCACGACACATGAATGTTATCAAAGATGAAAGATACCTAAACTTGGTATCTAAATTTAAGTTAGACTTTTACTGATGAAAGAAATTTTCGTCCAGTTACTGTGCTAAATACCTTTTCAAAAATAAACGAAAAAGTCCTAAAAAAACAGCTTATCTCACATCTAGATAAAACGCTCTCTATATTTATCTCGGCTTACAGAAAAACATACAGTACACAACATTTGTTGATAAATCTGGAAGAAGACTGGAGGGCAAAACTTGACAAAGATTTCATGGTAGGAGCTATCTTCATGGATCTCTCAAAGGCTTTGACTGCATTCCACATGATCTAATCATAGCAAAATTACATGCATACGGTTTTTATAAAAATCCTTTAGTTCTTATCTATTCCTATTTAAAATGTAGAAAGCAGTGTGTCTGGATAAACAACTCAAATAGTTTCTTTAAAAATGTTGTATCAGGAGTTCCACAGGGTTCTGTACTTGGTCCGATTTTATTTAATTTCTTTATAAATGACCTCTTTCTCTTTATAAAGCAGGCAACCCTTCACAATTATGCTGATGATAATACACTTTCGTATTTTTCCAAAACTATGCCCAGCATATAAGCATACAGCATATAAGGCCAAATCAAGTAACTTTCGGTTCTAACAGTCTTGAGTCTGTTGGACCTCAAATATGGAATGGTTTACCAAACAAAATGAAATCCGCAGAAAACTTGAAAAACTTCAAACTTATGATAAAGCAATGGAATGGCCCAGAATGCAAATGTAGTACCTGCAATAGTTTTACTTTTATTGAACAATAGATTTCTAATTTAATTTCATTCGATTTAAATATCGAATTAAAATAAATGAACAACAACAACAACAACAACAACTGATAAATTGAAGCAAGAATCTCTTAGATTGGTCAATTAGATAAATTTATACAATTCAACGAAAGATGCTAGCTGTTTCACTCATCTTGTAAATTCATCCATTCTTCAATCATTGATAAGTCATTATGTTAACATTATCAAATTTATCACTCATGCAGAAATCTGTAAGATTACTAACCAAGATATTTTTCATTGCTTTAATGTTTTTATTTTAGGAAGAATATTCATTGATGAACATCCAGCTAATTTAGAGGCTCTTAAAGATGAAGAACTGCCCTTTGTGCATAAAGGTGGAGAATGGTGGCCAATTGATTGCATTCCTAGAGCTGACGTATGTTATCTATGCAACTCAATTATATAGGGCTTAGCTTGTTCCCTTTAATAAGATAGCAGGAAACTGTGATGTGCACTATTTAATCTCGAATAAAGCTGCAATGTTTAAATTTTGGGGATTGACGATGTTGAATTCAGTTGCAGCATTCGATTGTTTTTCAACATATTATTAAATATGGAAGAATGAACTTTGTCTTCATCGTCAACTTGCGAAACTGATCACCTGAAAATTACTTTCATTTTCGTATGTCCTTGGAAGCACAATATATGTTGGTGCTATTTAGTAGACAATTTGTGTTCCTTTCTAAGAATAAATCAATCTCCTAAGAATAGTCTAGTCGCGTTCCTCTCAGAATATTTATTTCTTTGCGAGTTGAAGAAACCAATTTATTTCGAATCTATTTTTGTTTCATTCTAGTTAGCCGTGGTAATTCCATACAGAAAGAGAGAAACACATCTTGGCATGTTCCTACGTCACATGCATAAATTTCTCAAAACTCAAATGATCAAATACAGAATATTCGTTGTAGAGCAGGTAGTTTCATAACATTTTTATGTGACTTTTGTCAACTTTTATTCTTTCAAACATATACCATCATCATCCCATGATTTCACTATCTTCCATGTGAAATCCTATTTGATGATAAATAAATTTTCTGTCATTTTATCCCAAGGGGGGAACTTGTCGAGTTCAATGACGATGTTCAATGACGTTCAATATATCAATTTTCTGTCATTTTATCCTAAGGGGGGAACTTGTATTCATCGATTTAATCTCACTTTTGATAAACAAGGGCATATTTTGTAGCAAAAATCATGCATTGCTTTAGGGTACAAAGTGATTCTTATACGGATAAGGATAAAGTGAAAGAACACCTTCCAGACTACAGCATTCTCAAATTTGTGCAACGTGATCGTGAAAATGCTGTTTTATAGTCCGTGATGGCGTGAAAAACAAATAATTGACGCGTGATGCCGTATTCAGGGGTACTATGGGCAGCCTCTCACGAGGGCATCCCCATTATTAAGCCTATAATAACTGTTTCCGAGGGCAATACCAGAAAATATTAACCCGAAGCCGTCAGTACAAGACCGAGCTTGCGAGGTTTTGTACAGAGGCTGAGGGTTAATATTTTCGGTATTGCCCGAAGGAAACAGTTATTATATAGTTTATTACCCTATGGTCAGGGCTGGGTGAAAGCATTTCGTTTTTAAAAAGCAAAAATATAATTTTTAAAAGCAAAATGATCGAAGGACTAGCATGAAGCCATTGCAGACGAAGCCATTTGATGCTGTTCGAATTGTTGTTCGTGTTCGAAGCACTGATTTGTGGTTCGAAGCCGAGTTGCTACGTAATGAGCGGGCGTTACCGGATAATAATGCCCCATCATTACGTCACATTCGAACGTTTTCGAGCCAATCAGATTGTATAACAGAGTTGCTGCCCTGATCATAGGGTAATAAATGATTATATCTGCGTCTATACAGGAGTACGTTTTTAAACTCTCATCTTTATTGGTTTATCTTCGCACAATTCCAGGACGATGATTCCGAGTTCAATCGTGGCAAATTGATGAACGTTGGTTTCAAAGAAGCATTAAAGAAACATCAATTTTCTTGCTTTGCGTTCCATGACATTGATCTGCTTCCAGAAGATTCAAGAAATGATTATGCTTGCCCAGGATCACCAAGACACGTGTCTGTGGCTATTGATAAACTTGGCTATGAGTAAGTGAATCGATCAAAATTGATTAGATAATTTAAGCTATGTGTTTCACGATCCTGGTATCTCTGATAGCTGACTTATCAACAGCATTGGCATACACTTTAAAAACGATTGCACAAATAATTATGCATGTCCAGGATCACCAAGACGCATGTCTTTGGCTATTGATAAATTCAATTATGAGTGAAAGTGAATCTACAGAATTGATCAGATGATTTCAACCATGGTGATTGATCACTCATCGATTTATCACTCTCTTGATTGATCAATCGATTGATTAATGGTTGATTGATTGATTCTGCTGTCATGGATAAATTCAATTATGAGTAAGTGAATCGATCGAAATTGATGATTTTAACGTTCACGTTCCTGATAACTCTGATAGCTCACTTATCAACTTATTTATCACTTGGTCGATCACTTGATTGATTGATTGATTGATTGATGGTTGATTGACTGACTGACTGATTGATTGATTGACTGATGGATGCATTAGCCCTTTTCACACTAGAAGAGAAAAAAATTTCGTTTAAAGTCCGTCTCGAAATTCAAAGTAGATGAATAACTGTCAGACGACTTGTTAAGCGCTTTTGCTACAGCTAACTGTTGATCTAGTATAAACTTATCATAAACTTGGTCTCTACATCCATCAGACTTGCATAGATACATTAGAGTAAAAATCTTTGAAATCAGTCAACTAAAGTAGTCTCTACAATCGCCCAAATTGTGCAACTTTTTTTACTCATCAAGTAAATAAATGATATCAACACACTGAATTAGAGCTAATGTTTTCTTTTTGTCTCGTTTTCTTTTCTTTGTTTACCTACAAAGATTGTCATTAAGTTTTTATCACCTTCATTTTGTTGTATGTTATATCTATTAATTTGTTTTTAACACGTCAGTTTGAAAAGCGGTATGTATACTGAAACTTTTTTAGCCTGTCTAAATATTATAAAATGAAAAAAAGATGTATTTTGTAAGATGAATGTAAATGTGATCCAACCTTCACTTTGATCATTCCTGTTTTCCAGGTTGATCTACCCTGAGTTATTTGGTGGAATTGAAATGTTTACAAGGGAAGATTTCGAGCAAGTAAATGGATTCTCAAACTCATTTTGGGGATGGGGTGCAGAGGATGACAATCTCTATTACAGGTAACTTATAACAAAGACGTGAAATATTCCTAACAGAACCGATAAAATATTTCTCGTGCTTTGTCCCATGTTAACTACCGGGTGTCCCAAAAAAAACTATACAGATTTGGTTGGGTCCAGCGATGTGAATTTAGCTTTAATCAATGGCTTATCACTCTCAAAATGTTCCTCTATAGTTAACTTGAACATTGATACCTCGTTTGTTGATATTGGTGCTTTGAGAGCAGACATATCAATCTTGAAAGCTCAAATTTATGCCCACGTGCAAACCAGAGCTTTGGCCTTTTGGCCTAAGCAAATTCTTAAAGCACATCAAAATTGAAAACTGAAATAAAAGAAAAATCAAGAAATTGCCCAATGGGTGATTGGGGGATGACTTCTGGCAAATAGAATATAATAAGATCTAACATTATTCAAATTTTATCAAGGCTATCGCTGATTTATTTGCTGTGCCTCATGAATTTGTTTAGGCCAAAAGGCCAAAGCTCTGGTTTGCACGTGGATGTAAATTTTAGCTTCCGAGGCTAATATGTCTGCTTTCAAAGCACCAATACCAACAAACGAGGTATCCATGTTCAAGTTAACTATCGAGGAACATTTTGAGAGCAATTAGCCATCGATTAAAGCTAAATTCACATCGCTGGAGCCAACCAAATCCGTATACTTTTTTTTGGGACACCCGGTAGTTTCTCTCCTTCCCATCTCTTTCTCAATTTTTCACACTTTGTGTGCCAGGCCCTCTCATAACCCAGAAAGAAAGTACATTTGGCACCCAGGGTAACTGTTTCCTTCTTTGAGTTTTGTTGGACAGTAATCCTTCTAACTTTACTGCTCTCTTTTTTTATATCATTGTTAAAACTAAAAAACAACAACTATATTCTGTGCCATCCATAGCAGAGATAGACATGACTTCATCTGGTTCTGGCTATCCATGGCACTTTGCTCTGTCATTTTTCCAGTTTTCTGTTTTCTCTAATTTTTCCATTGCACATTTCTCTTTTTTTATATTCCTACAACTACCAGGAGTATTTTCTTGTGACCAGTGTATCTTCGATAAATGTTTTTATTCTTGGAGGGGCTTCTTCGAAAAATATCTTTCGCTTTGGGGAAAACTGTTGCAGTAGACAAGAACGCTAAGATAGCGGCTCCAAAGACTCTGTTGTGTTTTGTTGCAAAGCATGCTGGCAAAAAGCTCTCTGACGACCACCTAGCGACATAAAATTTTGGTCTGCCGTTTCGACTAGCTAGCTTGAATTCGAATCGACCTTAAATTCGAACGCAACATGGTTCGAAAGGAAACCTTTCCAGAGCAGAAAACGTAAAGTTTTGATTCGAATTGAAGCTTTAATTTAAGATTCGCGTTCAAATTACAAAATTTTCCTATTTGTTTACATTGATTATTTGTTCCGAACTTTACTACAGCTAGCTAGTCCAAACGGCGGACCAAAATGATTATGTCATTAGGTGGTCGTCAGGGTGCTTTTTACCAGCATGCTTTGCATGGCAGCCATCTTTAGCATTATTGTCTATTGATTTGATGCATCTTGATTAGTTATTGGAGCTACCATCGAAGTACCGTCGTAACATTTCATTTCTACTTCTTATTTACTTTAAAACACTTTTGTGATCTTCAAGTTTATCAATCTTCTCAGGATTACGACACATGGTATGAATTTATCTAGACCATCAATGGTGACTGGCCGATATAAAATGCTGAAACATCTTGATATGGAAGCAATGGGTGCTCCTAATAGGTATCATATAATTATTCACATGTATGTTGAATCATCCATTTATTGGCATCAAATCTTTAAAAATGATTGCACGGTTCGTCATTGCATCTTCCTTTTGATTTAATAATTCTATGCTAATATAGCCCATATCAAACGAAAGATTTGATCAATAAGCTACAAAAATGGCGATTATATCCTATTTTTAAAACAGTGTGTGAAAGTTTCTTATCCCGAAACTTATCCATTCGCAGCAGTTAGATGTTAATGTATAAGTTGATCTTGGCTAGATTTCTTGAATTCCATTTATTTATCCCATTGCAGGAAGGCTGTTTTGAGGCTGTCAAAAGATGCCAAATACATCGTAGCAGATGGACTCAGCTCCTTGCAGTACAAAATAAACAGGGTTCTAGAATTACCCTTGTTTACTTTGATAAAAGTCAACCTGAATAAACACAAAGACAAATTACTTGGAGTGCTTGACAAGTTTTGAGGATCTGAAAAATGTTTAAACGTGGAAGTAATCTTCATGGCATTCATGGTCAATATTTTGATGTTGGGACACTTGAAGAAATTGCTGGTGGTTTTAAAGACCCTCTGCTAACCACGAGGCTTTGCGCGCTACGGATGAGAAAACAGCACAACACCGGGCCTAGCATCAAAGACTTTCAGATAATTTGAAAGTCCATTTGCAGTGCATTCTGGGACCGCAACGGCGTGCAAAGCCACATGGTTAGCAGAGGGTCTTTAAAAACTTTGATAAGTACGTATCCGCATCCTCCTCTTGGACTCTTGGAACATGATCGTTTGAAATATTGGCAAATGAAGCACAGGCGTCGCCACGGGAAGGGGGGGACTGGGGGGGACGACAAACATTTATGACAGTCATTTTACATTATCTGTGACAAATCTGTACAGACAAAAACCAACTTTAAGAAGTATAACTATTTTTGACATTTTAAGCAAAATTCGTTATTGATGTACTGGGTGAGTGAAGAAAATGTATCCACTGTTTGAAAAATCATGTTGCAAAAACTACCTATATGAGTTGTAATGTATTATATTCTCATTATAAGTTGTAACTTTGGGTGTGTTTGATTGGTACCAATCCTGAAAACGGTAGGCTTGGTAGACCCGGAATTTGTGTTTGATTGACTCCAAAATTGTCAAAGCGGTAGGTTTGGTAGGTTTGGAAGGCCTTCTAAACCTTCTGCTCCAAAAGGCAGAAGGTTTGGCAGACTTTAGAGAGATCCTCGTTTTTATTAACGAATCGCAATTTGGTGAATCCAAAACCTGCCGTTTTTAAGATTTTTATGTTTGATTGAGAAATATATTTTCATTTCTGTGAAGTCTTCTGTTTTCAGAATTTGGTAGGTTTGGAATTACCAATCAAACACACCCTATGTGTCCTATACATATTCGTGTGATAGAAAGTGATAACCCCGTTCTGCATGGGCTAAAACAAAGTAGTTGCCCTTCGCGTTTTACACCGGCCATGTTATGAAATAAATTGTGCATTGTCCCTAACGGAAGGCACTTTCGCATGACCAAATGTTTTTATTCGTTTGTGTACCAGGACACTTTTGTATATGAGAATTTGACTATGTGTTTGTGTACCCTTCGTAAAGCAATGGGGGACACTTTCAAAAAACAAATTTTGTTATGCGTTGTGTACCAGGACACTTTCGCATACGAGGATTTGGCCATGTAATTGTGTACCCTTCGTAAAACAATTGGGAAACTTTCGCATAAACAAATTTGTTATGCGTTTGTGTACCAGGACACTTTCGCATAAGGGTACCGAAACGCATATTACACCGTCATCGTGTGAACGTAGTCTAGATAGGGACAATGAAGTCGATTTTATTGCCAAAGCCCAGTGAGATCAATTTTCGGAAAGTTCTCTTTTTTATAGCAAAATCATGCATTTTAAATTGTAAACAATTTCCCAAAATTAAGTTGAAGCCCCAGTTTGGCAACAGAGTTGGCATTTTTCGAATCGATTTCGCAGCTTTTAGAGTATAATCTGTCAAACAGTGGACACTTATTTGACTCACCCGGTATATAGCACATAGATACCATAATGTAAGTGATGTTTACATTTGTAATTTAGTTATAAATATAGAAAGGAAAAAGTAGTTATGTCAATCTTTTCTTAATTCGAGTTTCTACACCAGCAATCTTCTACAGTTTGCAATGTTAAAATGCAAGAAGTTTGTCTTCGGGAAAACTAGTTGATTGTAATTAGTTTCATTTCCAATTACACATAATCAATAAAACGAGTCAGTAATTTGAAAATATAGACTCAATCAGGGCCTCCGACGACGAAGGGGGGCCGGGGGGCCATGGCCCCCCACTTTTTTGCAAAATAAGTGCAAAGTTGAATGGCAGCTTATCATGTTGTGCAGTGGTAAATTTTTTGCAAAGTTTGGCCCCCCCACTTTTCTGGTCCCGTCGGAGGCCCTGTCAATTTGAGGATATGAAACAACGGTGATCAAAAGTTCTCAACTCCAAACTCCATCAGCCACTTGCCAGCTAATACAATCTGTGGTCTCTATTCAATTTGCAAAGCATTGTCGTTGATGTATATTGTTTTGTTCGAATATTTACATTGTTTTCCACAATAATACAGTGACTTCCCTAGACTGGGTACCCCTATTGTTGTCCGTATTTCACCTTCCTACCCAGTCTAACTTCCCCGTATTTTTGCGTCGAAATCGAAAACGAAGATAGGTACCAAGGAAATTTTGTAAAATTTTCTGAAAGCCGAAGCTGAAAAGTTATTGCTGCTCAAAAAAAGGTTTTCAAATCTGAAGATCTTGCTTAGTATTTTTAAACACAAAATTTCATATCCATGGTTATCTGCTGTCCGATAAAAATGGAATTAAACAACGGATACAAACAACACAATCCTTCTCTTTCCAATTTGCAAAGCATTGTGGTTAACATTTATTGCTTATTCGAAATGGGGTCCTGGGGTCCTGGGTCGCACGTGTTCACGTCGCAACGAAGGAGACTAAGTCACAAGGCACCAAGGGGATTTTTTACAAATCTTCTAGAAAGCCAAAGAGATTAGCAGCAAAGTCAAAACACCGAACCTTGCAGAAAAATACATTGCTGCACAAGAAAATGGTTTATATGCGAAGAACTTGAATGAAAATAAACAGTTATATCCAGATCTATACTCGAGTTGCCTTGAAGCTTCTGCACCCCTTGGCTTGACTGAAAATTAACTAACAAAGCTTATCCCCGGATTCTGGATTATGGCGTCGGTGGAGCAGTTTCAATTTTTGGACGAGGAAGGCCGTCAAGAAATTTACAAATGGAGCCAAAAAAGACGAAAGAAATATGAAGGATTCAGAAGATTCTTATATTCGATGAAGACGTTCGCTTTTGATAAGGATGTATGTTTAATCTTTTATGAGATATATTTGTTTAACTCCAGGATTGGCCTAAGCTGGTCAATATTTTGTTAATCCGACTGGACGATGTTTGCACAGGTGCCCAATTTGTAAGCAAGTCAATTGAAATATTGATTATAGACTGACCCAACAGAAGTAATGTGCCCTTGGGCAGATGGTAATGAAAACTGAAATGCTTATTTAGAAGTGCCAAACATTTGCAAGCAAAAACGCACAAACCAAAAAGTTGCAAAAATTTCTTAAATAACTTTATTCCAGTAGAACCCAAGTTTCTTAATCATTTGTGTTCTGAGGGTTTTGTTCAAAATGAAGAATTCCTGGTAAAATATGCGTATTTTTACAAGGCTGCCATAGAATATCTATTTTTCATTGAAAGAAGTATCATGGTGTGATTACTTGCAAATATTTTAAAAAATGATAATTCACGAATATTATCCTTTGTGGTGAATGAAATACCATTCATATAATTTCATGTTTTTATTAGAATGTGAACCCATGTGGTGATTCACAGGGGTACTGGTCATTTTAGCCAACCTTCTTTTTGGTCAATCTTTATTATGGCCAACAACAACATAGTCATGCACATAAACGTACAAACTAAGGGGGCTGGGGCTAGCAGCCTCTAAACAATGAACAAATTTGGAAAAATTTGCCATATTTGAGCAAACGATCTGCCTTACGTTTGGCAAAATGTTTGTAAAGAATGGGATATTTTGGGGCAGCCCCCGGATTTGATCTTCCAGTGCGCATATTGTCATGTAAGCCAACTTTTGAGTAGATTCTGCCAAGTTGGCTGGTTAATTTGGTCAGCATGCATGCATGGCTTCAAATGGGAGCAACCCCCAGCTAAAATTGGGACAAAAATGGTACTTAACATCAAAATAACTTGAAATAATAAGGCTAATTTAATTAAAAATTGACTGCTTCCACTAAAGGACCTGCTGTACCTCATTAGACCAAATAACTATTCAAAGTCTTACTTTCTTTCATAGCTGCTGAGAAGTTTTGTGCACAACATAAATGTTGTTGTACTTGTTCAAATGTTTCTTGCAGGTAAGCTTTTTGCTGCGCCTGCGCAGCCATTTAGATGCGTTTGATAAGAAATTTCGGAGGATCGGACAGTGGATTATTTCAACCTCGTTCCCAGGCCCACCAAGCAAACAACAACAGCCCTGGTAATATCATTGTTCGAAACTACCAACCTTTAACAGCAAACTGTCTCGGCGCTGATTGGGTAAATAAGACAACCCAGAAGAAAAGAATTATGCAAATTTCAGTTATCCGAAGATCTTTCCAATCACATCCATTTCATAATTAAACGCCCTCTACCAGAGAGAAAACCTTTGTATTGAAAGTATGTAAACGACCTTGCTAGAAATTTTCCCAGGGAATGCCATAAAAGAAGTGATTACTGTGTTCCTAAGTTTAGACGGAAAATGAAAGAACCGTTGTTGAGGACACTACATTAACTCGCGTCACGAAATATTTGCACTAATGAAGGAAATTATGAATTATCTAGCTTTTTCATTCCCTGTTTATTCGCTGTCTTTCAAATCCAATCAAGTACGAAATAATGTGCATGTCAAGATTGAGTTTTCTGTGCCTCTTTCTCTGCAACCAGTGGAAGCAGAGATCGCCTCTGTAAAAAACGTAATCCAACCTCGTCCCCAGGGCCTATTTTGTGATTTTGTCTCCGCTTCAGTATGACAAACGCTCCTACTGTCTCCAATTTGATGTCAGACGACAATTTCGCAATTAAAAACGGTTAAAATATTTTGCACGAGTTATGTTGCGTTTTCTCACTTCTCATCTGACGTCTGACGCTAACTTTAATTTAGCCACTGGATGCTCTTTCCTGTGGCAATTTTGCTCTAACGAAGTTCAATTTTTTCTCTGACGAGACAAGGGAAGGCCAAATGTCGCAAATTTTTGCAGAGGGGCATTTCACTCCCAAAAAATCTCGTAGACCTTTAGTCAAAATCTTTTTTTTTTCAAGAAAATCCACCAAAAATCTGTACAATTCCTTTTGTTCTAAAAAATGTCCTACGCTTTTTCGAAAGAGTGATTTGGTCCTCGCTTTTTGCCTACAAGACAACCAAAGTTTGTTGTGACCAATACACCATTACACAAGGGATTCCGTTGAGAAACATTTTACCAAGATGCATTGCGTGCTATGGTGGGATCGACAGTGATTCAATGCCTCTTGGCCAAAAGNATATCAATAAAATTGTATTAACGATTTATGGAGACATAATCCCCAATCCTCTTTGGAATAAACAGATTATGAAGTTGATAGAAATTTATCATTAAAAATCCTAATTATATAGTGGTTGCTTGTTGTTGCAAAATTTGATGAATTTTAAAATCAAGATCCAGCCCAAAAATAATTGAAATGAGATACGGTAAAGGTAATCATGCATGGATAGCACCACAGAGTTGCACAACAATTTTTTAGATAGCCTGAACATTTTGTAAAGTTTAGGCTTAAATAAATTTATAGACAAAGATGTTAATAATATATAGCCTTGAATATTACAATTAGATGTTTTGGGCATAACGCTTCATCAGCAATAACAAAGTATTAGATTATGTTTCCTCTTTAGGAAAGCACTTAATTGAAGATCATATTGTTTTTCAGGAATTGTCACATATCTTTGTAGCTATGCAAGTGAGTTGTATCTTAATTTATTTCTTTGCTCCTTCAAGAAAAAAATTGTAAGATTATGTCTCGTTCAATTTCTACCCTGACCATCCCCCGGGACACCCCCGGGCATTTGACTGTCAATTGTTCCCCGGCCCCGGGGCATTTGACAACACCAGCAGCTTTCACATTATACAGTTACTGGGAATATGGCATGTTCTCCCTGGGCATTCGCCAAAAAAATTTCCCCTGCCCCTGGGCATTTGCGCAATCAATTTTCATCTACCCCTGGGCTGCCCGGAGGGGGGATGGTCAGGGTAGGAATTGAATGATATATAATCATTGATATCAGTACAGCTGGTAAAAATGATATAAAATTGAAATTATAACTTGGATTGCGTTCACATGATACCGGCACAATTTGAAAATGGTGAAAAATGTGACTGATTGATAGGCACAGTGGCGGACACTTTGCCAAATATTGGGGGGGCGAAGCTATTGTTTCAGTATGGAAGCATTGTATATTTCAATTATTTTCAAACAAAAGGTCTTTGTTTTACCAAACATTGGGGGTGACCGCACCCCCTCACACCCTCCTAGTGTCCGCCACTGGAAAAACACATTTAGTGTTCACACAAAAACGGCTAATTTTTTGCCGGCATATTTTGAAAATGGTAGATCTTGAAAACGGAACTCTAACCTGCACATTTTGAAACGGCATGTAAACACTTGAAAACAATGAAAAATGGAACATTTTTCAATGCTTTCATAATAAGGCTGATTGATTCTTATGGTTGGGTACATTTCTTTGGCATCAAATTCTTGGGGAGATTGCAACGAGTTTGTTAGCATCAAATTTCCTCCTGTTTTCAAATTGTGCGGGTATCGTGCGTGTGAACGCTAGCTAAATTTTGCTACCGGCACATTTTTCACCGTTTTAAAATGTGCCGGCATCATGTGAACGAATTCTTAAAGTGAATGACCTGAGCTACAGTATATGGTGCCATATATAAATAGGACAAAGAAAAACCTAAACACGCCATTACCTTTTGGCTTTCCTTTCTTTGGCCACGTGATGGATTATCAAATACAATATAGGCTATTTATAAACCAATGAGATCTCATCTTTTAATTCAGGTTATTCACTTATATATAGTTACTAAATTCCAGTCATCTTAAAAATTTAACAAAATGGTTATTAATGATTTCAGACGTAAAGCATGATAAAAGTTGCTGTACTTTCAGTGACTCATTTTATTAAATAATCAACAGTTATTTTCAACATTTAATGTGTTTATCTTTTCATTTTCAGATCTATATATGGACGTTCATGTCACACTTTTTGTATCACCGCTTGTCTTTCCACTTGCCTTTTCTATAAACAGTAAGTGAAACCAAAATAGACCATTCTGCAGTCGAATGCAAAGACACTGTTCGCGTTGCATCTTGGGATCGCAGGGAGGTTTTAAATTTGAATCCGATTTCAAAGTTGTGGAAGCTAGTGTTTTCGCATGTAAGCGACCCTATACAATCACATGATGCATAGCGTTGAGCTGGTTTGCATTCGACTGCAAAATGGTCAATTACATTAAATGCATCAAATACATTTATTTTAGATAAATTTATTTACTATTCAAGGACGCAAAGTTACAACTCAGCATGAAGAAAATGCCATGCATGTGGTTGATCACACTCGCAGGGTCCTTTCTAATCGTCGCTGTCTCTCGTTTGATAATTTCAGCTATAGTTGGCCACTTTAGCTTTTGTATCAGGGCATCAGCAGGTGCGTCATAGCTGCTATTTGTCGCAATTTAAGTGACTCTTATTGTTGAATAATCAACAGTTATTTTCAACATTCAATGTGTTTATCTTTTCATTTTCAGATCTATATATGGACGTTCATGTCACACTTTTTGTATCACCGCTTGTCTTTCCACTTGCCTTTTCTATAAACAGTAAGTGAAACCAAAATAGACCATTCTGCAGTCGAATGCAAAGACGCTGTTCGCGTTGCATCTTGGGATCGCAGGGAGGTTTTAAATTTGAATCCGATTTCAAAGTTGTGGAAGCTAGTGTTTTCGCATGTAAGCGACCCTATACAATCACATGATGCATAGCGTTGAGCTGGTTTGCATTCGACTGCAAAATGGTCAATTACATTAAATGCATCAAATACATTTATTTTAGATAAATTTATTTACTATTCAAGGACGCAAAGTTACAACTCAGCATGAAGAAAATGCCATGCATGTGGTTGATCACACTCGCAGGGTCCTTTCTTAGTACATTACGTTATGTGACGTGTGTGCTAATGGGTGTGTGTGTGATCACATGCATCTGCGACATAGACTGATATGGACGTATGACATTTTTTGTTTGTTTTGTTATATAATCAATTAAAGAGAAAACTCAAAAAGTACATCTTCTGTGCCTATCATGGCAGGAATAGAGACTAGGTCATCGAAGTTCCCACCATGAAAGGCACTTACAATTCAAAAAGACAATATGCTAAAAAGAAAACTACAAAGAAAAACTTTGAAGAACCAAAATTTACCCTCAGAACATACTGTAAAAGAACATAGCATTATAATAATGTTTCCAGATCTTCAATTTGCAGTTTTATCACAATGACACAAAATATTGTTTTGACCTCAACATATGGCATAATGCATAGTTTTGTTTTGCCAAGTTTTATAAAAATTCCAAATTATTCTAGAATACTTGATGTCTTGTGTTATAGTAAAAGCGTTATTTATCTTTTTGGAACTGAACATGAAAGTAAAGAGTTGTTTGTTGTTCCAATTGTTGCTCTATCTAGGTTCATAGAATATATATATCAATTACCGGGTGTACCATAAAAAAAGTAAAAAGATTTTATTAGCGATGAAAAGCTTGCTTTTATCAATGGCTAATAATTTTTAGAACGTTCATCAATAGTTAACTTGAACATAGATACCTTGTTTGTTGATAATGGTGCTTTGAGATTGGAGTTCTTAAGTTTGAAACTTCAAATTTGCCTCCACCTGCAAACCAGGGCGGTGGCCTTTTGGCCTAAGCAAATTCCTGAAGCACATCGAAATTAAAAATTAAGATTAAATAAAACAATAAAACTGCACAATAGGTGGGTTCTAGCAAATGTAATATAAGATGATCTATTTTTTGTCTAAATTTTATCAAAGGCTATTTTTGATTTATTCTCTTGTGTTGCAAGAATTTTCTTAGGCCAAAACGCGAAAGCTCTGGTTTGGAGGTGGAGGCAAATTTGAAGTTTCAACATTAATATTTCCACTCTCAAAGCACCGATATCAACAAACAAGGTATTTATCTTCAAGTTAACTATCGAGGAATATTTCGAACATTCTTAGCCATTGATTGAAGCTAAATTTTCATCACTAGACCCGACCAAATCTGTTTACTTTTTGTTTGGGTACCCCATAGATAATATGGCTTGTCTTTCAGCTGATTTCCAAAGAAGAGAAAAAGTGTTGGAAGATCTAGCAAATTTTAAAGCATCAACCATGGTTTGGTTCTTCTGTCTGAGAGACTGGAGAACACCTGCATGTGAGTTTTTTTAATTCCTTCTTTTATACCCCTGGGGCAATTATTTAAAGGGAATAGGGAAAGTTTTGTGACACTTAGCTGGTATCACCCTCCCACTCCAGGTGTGGATATCTCCTCCTTCGAAGCTATCATCATCATCATCATTAATTTATTTAACGTAGGCTACATTAAAAGAAGATAGCTAAATTACAGCTAAAGACTATTTCTACACACTGTGCTGGGCATATGCGTTCTGACCTCGGTTTTTTCTGCATCCTTCCTAATTCAATGGGCAGGAGATGTAAGAAAGCTCAAAAATTACATCTACTGTGACTATCATGGCAGGAATAGACACTAGGTCATCAAAGTTCCCACCATGAAAGGCACTTACATTTCAAAAAGACAATGTATGCTATAAAGAAAACTACAAAGAAAAAATTAATGTCTGTCTCACATTGGATGTCAGGCGATAATATCTGCGAGTAAACTGTACATATGACATAGACTGTTTCAGATGTATTCATGATGTTCCACCATTGTTGTGCATGGATAGATTTTGAAGAGCCAAAATTTACCCTCAGAACATTCTGTAAAAAGAACATAGAAATATGTTTCCAGATCTTCAATTTGCAGTTTTATCACAATGACACAAAATATTGTTTTGACCTCAACTGATGCATATGGCATAATGCATAGTTTTGTTTTGTCAAGTTTTGTAAAAATTCCAAATTATTCTAGAATACTTGATGTCTTGTGTTATAGTAAAAGCGTTATTTATCTTTTTGGAACTGAACATGAAAGTAAAGAGTTGTTTGTTGTTCCAATCGTTGCTCTATCTAGGTTCATAGAATATATATATATATATCAATTACCGGGTGTACCACAAAAAAGTATAAGGATTTTATTAGCGATGAAAAGTTTGCTTTTATCAATGGCTAATAATTTTTAGAACGTTCATTAATAGTTAACTTGAACATCGATACCTTGTTTGTTGATAATGATGCTTTGAGACTGGAGTTCTGAAGTTTGAAAGTTTGAAGTTTGAAGCCTCCACCTGCAAACCAGAGCCTTGGCCTTTTGGCCTAAGCAAATTCCTGAAGCACATCGAAATTAAAGATTTAGATTAAAGAAAGCAATAAAACTGCACAATAGGTGAGTTCTAGCAAATATAATATAAGATGATCTATTTTTTGTCCAAATTTTATCAAAGGCTATTTTTGATTTATTCGCTGTGCTGCAAGAATTTTCTTAGGCCAAAATGCGAAAGCTTTGGTTTGGAGGCGGAGGCAAATTTGAACTTTCAACATTAATATTTCCACTCTCAATCGATATCAACAAACACCGATATCAACAAACAAGGTATCTTGTTCACGTTAACTATTGAGGAACATTTAAAAAATTCTTAGCCATTGATTGAAGCTAAATTTTCATCACTAGACCCGACCAAATCTGTTTACTTTTTGTTTGGGTACCCCATAGATAATATGGCTTGTCTTTCAGCTGATTTCCAAAGAAGAGAAAAAGTGTTGGAAGATCTAGCAAATTTTAAAGCATCAACAATGGTTTGGTTCTTCTGTCTGAGAGACTGGAGAACACCTGCATGTGAGTTTTTTTAATTCCTTCTTTTATACCCCTGGGGCAATTATTTAAAGGGAATAGGGAAAGTTTTGTGACACTTAGCTGGTATCGCCCTCCCACTCCAGGTGTGGATATCTCCTCCTTCGAAGTTATCATCATCATCATCATTACTTTATTTAACAGCTAATTTAGGCCTACTTTACAAAATCTACAATTTCTTAAAACAAATCGATTAAAAATGTACAATGTGTATTTACAAGATGTGTTTATCCTGTTAGAAACCCAACTTTCGGGATATATGTTTTGCAGAGCCTACAGTTGCATTTATTACCATTCCAACATCTAATTTGTTTTTTGAAAATAGGAAGGGTGTTTGATTGTTTTATTTCTTGCGGTAAAAGCTGCCACACTTTATTTCCAAGGTAGGCTATGGTCTCAATTCCAAAGGACGTAGTCCGTACCTTTGGAAGTTGAGCGTCAGTGCCATGCCTTAGATTGTAGCTAATATGTCGTTCCATAAAAATATCCTTCATGAAAAGTGGATTTAGATCGGATTTGGTTTTATAAATTTCTGTCATTAACAACTGTAGGTTTCTTACATGGACTGGCACCGATTTAGTCTGTTCCAAGAGAAAGCCAAAATTATTTCCGTAATCTTTATATGCTATACGTAATGCCCTTTCGTGAACACGATTTATTTTATGATCCAAAGTTCTATCATAAAACATCCAAACAAGTGGACAGTAACTGAAGTGAGATAAGACAAACGCCCTCATTAATTGCTCTAGTTTTTCAGTGTACATGAGTAGACATAATAAGAATAGACTCAGAGGGGAAAACTAATCCTTATTGGAGACATCAACTTATTAGAGAACTCCCCACTATTAGTCGCTTTAAAAAAGAACTAAAGGAGTACTTGAAGAGCTGACTGAAAACGTCAATTTAAAAACACGACCCCCTGGAAGAACAGCACCTTACGTTATTTAATTTTTACTTTATATTAACCAATGTATTTATTCTATTTGTATTTATTATATTGTAGCTGAAGGGTTGTATCGTGTATAAATAATTATATCATATCATATCATAACTGTGATTATAGAAAGCCAAAAGATGGCAACACCAGAAAACTTAAATTGATTTACTCTGAGTTTCAGTTTGAGCAACTAATCACTGATTACTTAATCAACTAATCAATGAGAATCTTCCACTGTTAATCCCTCAAGAGAAACTAAGACGACTAAAACTCTGATTGATCATGTCTCAACGAATAGGCCTAACTACGGATAATTGGCTGGTTTTATGAAGATCGGTACTACCGACCACTACATGGTCTACTGTATAAGAAAATTAAACGCCAATTGCAGGATTCACAGGCTGCAAAACAAAACAGAATACCGCAGTCTTAAAAATTACGATAGAGAAGCCTTCCTATCAGATCTTAGAACCGTTCATTGGGAACGAGCTGCGTCGCCTCCCGGAGTGACCCCAAGAAAATGGCTAATGACTTCTATGATCTTTTTCGCTCAGTCTTGGGGGTACACGACTTGTGGATGGATAGGTGTGCTGCCCCGTTTTTTGCCGATTTCATCCGAACCGACCAATGTTTAAGGAGAATCTGCCGAAAAATGGTCCTTGTTTAGAGAATTTTGAGCCCAAAAACCCACTGATATGGGCAACACGTACCCATACCCGCAACATGTTATGTACCCCCCCCCCCCCGAGGGGTAAAGTTTGGCAATCAAATCCTTTATGAAATTACTATAAAAAGTATATATCATTGTAAAATCAATATAACAAAGACACAACACAACACTTTGGAGACAACACTGGAAACAACACTTTGGAGCTAGACTATTTTTTAGTGCTGAATCCGAATCTGGGATCAAAAATTTTGTACGATGGAATTTGGAAAAATTTCCATCAGGGTGGCTATTTGTCAAAAATGGCGTGTTGTTAAATCTGATTTAAAGGGAGTACAAAGACCAGCATGCTTTGCGCACAGTCAGCGACTTGCTCTGCACAGCTTCCAGAATAACTGAATGTACGAAATTCACAAAAACAAAAACAAACGATAGCAAAGGCTGCTGGTATTTGTACTCACTTTAACATGCCTGCTAATATACAGTACTACTACTATGACGTCACACGCAGTTAGTACTGCACAACGCGTTCTACAATGCTACGCCAGTTTTTCCTATCTTTTGTTAGTTCCAATAATCTGTTCAATGTTTTGGTTGCTTTGGAAAGATCTAGTTTTATTCCGATGGTATTCAGATCTTGCCGTATGGTTTGCATCCAGGTCGTCTTTGGTCTTCCCCGTGGGCTTTTCACTACCCTGAGATATTCTCCAAGTGCTTTTCTTGCTGGGGTTTCAGGATGTAGTCGCATCAAATGTCCTCCAGCCTTGTTAGTTTTCTCGCTCTTATTATTTCACTCCATGGCTCTCATTTCGGTCTGGCGTAGAGCTCTTTGTTGGTAATATACTCTTTGTCAGTAATATACATTACAACACACTCATTAAAGTTATTAAAATTACTGCCATGATACCTGGGGGGGGCACTTCGATAATTTTTGTACCGGATATGTGCCGCTGGACAGGGTATCATTTTAAGCGATTTTGCTCCCAAGCAGGGTATCCTTTTTCACAAAAGTGCTCCCAGAGGGGTGTATAGTCTTGATATAATTGCTCTCGTGCAGGATTTTGACAAGGAATTTGCAATTTTGCTATTGTTTTTTGCCAGTTTACTCCCAGACAGGGTAGTCAATTTGAAAAATATTGCTCCCACACGGGGTGAAAATTTCAATATCTCAGAAGCACACCCCGTACATTTTGAGGTCAAGTGCCCCCCGGGCCATGATATTGGGAGAACAGCCCTTCTGATACTATACTGTGATCTCAACCTCGTCTCCAGGGCCTTTTGTCATATTTGGACGGAGACGAAATGCCTTTTCGTCATATCCAAATATGAAAAAAGGCCCTGGGGACGAGGTTGCTGTGATCTCACCTCTACTGTCTATCAAAACTATTTGTCTTGTTGACTGTTGTGGCAGTTTTCCCCCTTTGACATAAGCATCGTACTGTATTGCTGTACATCAGTTCTTTTGAACATTACTTTTAATTTTGATTTTCACGTGAATATTTTATTTCTTCGTAGCTTTTGATGAAAGCTTTATGAAAGCTATCTCAAGTAAAACGAAAGGTTTAATGTATCATTTGAGAGAGTATTTATTAACAGAAAAGGCACTGCAACGAAATTTCATTCTCAGGGTAAGTCACTGAGTTGGATTTATTTTTTTAAATTTCATTGACTTCTTTAATTTTTAAAGTGGTAGATACTTATTGCTTATCATCATGCTGAGTAGGGAAACCGAATGATGAGACGATTTGTTCAGGACCAACCACTGGGAAAAGATCTCTTTTAAAGGTGCTCCGTCGCCAAAATGTAAACAAATCTGTAAACACCATTGCTTTAGGTACGTGTCCATTGTCTTCTGCAGTTTGTTTGGTGGCTTCACCCAAGCCACAAAAAAGTAACTGCTTAAAATCCACTTATATCTATGCAATCGCAAAAGATATGAATGTTTGGTTTTTTCCTCTGTGAAGTACTAGGATTTATCATGGGCGTTAAGAAACGCGGTAGTTATTCCTACAAAATTGTTTCCTCCCTGTGTCCCTATGCCCGTGAAGACTCAAATCAGAACACAGGAAAACAAGGAAAACCAGACACAACAACAACAACCTTCACGGGCATAGGGACACAGTGTAGGAATAAGCATAGGGACACAGGGAGGAAAAAGATTTTGTAGGAATAACTACCGCGTTTCTTATCGCGCATGGATTTATATTCAAAATAACGCTTTCATTTTTGAAAGAATCGTAAGAAGTCTGTGTGATATTGCCTATCAAAAAACTGCAAAATCACCGTTTTGGTCAAAATTTGGAGACGGAGCCCTTTAGGATATACCTTTTGCATCAGAGGAAGCTCCCTAAGATATTTTTTGAACTTTCCTTGCAACATGCTAGATATTTATTTTTGTTGACATAGTAAAGCTTTGTTTATGTCCTCTTATTGATTTTATGATTATTTTTGACGCTGGCAAATAGAGAGGGAGCCAGTGATTTAACCTAAGAAACGCGATTGAACAAGGCTATGCTGTCTTGTAAGCCATTAGAAAAGGAGCAAAAACTGATGCCTGTGGCACATCTTGTAATCAGAAGGAATTTTTTAATTGAACGCATTTGGAATCTTTTGAATGTTGGATAATTTTTATAGTATGATAATTTATGTTCCTTTGGGCCAACACAACTTTTTTCGTATTTTAACTTCGCTTCGATTTTTGGAATCAACACAATAAGATCGAAAAGAATGATTTGTTTTGTGGCACAAGACATCAAATGAGTCAGCCTCTCTTCCAGTCCACATCACTTGGAGGCAACAGGCAACCACTTCTGCTTGTAGTTATTGGGTAGTAAGATGCTATCGTAAATCGAAAAAACCGACATAGGTTTCCAAAAGAACGAACATTTGTTGCGAAGCAAGATTATCGAATTAGTGGTACTGTTGATTCGCTTGTTTTGCTAATCAAAAGCGAAGCAAATTTTCTACACAGACTAAAAGAACATGTCCATAATCGAGGCAGTTGTTGTGTTGGTCTAAACGGACGCACCCATAGAGTTGTCATTACAAATCCAATTCTTGTAGGTGATGTATGAAGATCTGAGTGATGTTTCCCAAGTCAATGAGAAAATAAGGACTTCGAAATTAGATCAACCTTCACCGATATCAGCAAGGATCATCCACCTTCATTAGTAAGTAATTTGTGAACACCTGAACATCGTATTGTATGTACAAGGAGCAAATCACTCGAAAAATAGCGTATGAGATTTTGAGATTTAAAAATCTCTCGGATTATTCACAGATTTTTGAAACTGTTTTGATTTTGACAAAACCTCTTTGTGAGAATTTTTCTCATTTTTTCGGGACAATTTTTGGACTGTTCTACGATTTCTGAGATTTTTTAAAGATTTTTAGATTTTTGAGTTTTCTAAGATTCTTTGAAGATTTTGGGATTTGGAAGATTTCTGTGATTTTGAGGGTTTAAAAGGTTTTTGAGATTTTAAAAAATTGATTAAAGTTTTTTGAGAATTTTTATCAATTATCGGAGGAGATTTCTGGGAGTTTTTCAAATTTTCGAAGATTTTTTGATTCTTTTGAAATTTCTGAAATTTTTTCAAGATTTTTGGGATTTTCAGAACGTTTTCAGAATTTTGAGACGAGAGTGTACGAGGCTTTCGAGTGAATTGCCCCTTGATATTGTAGACTTCATAAACTATAGTATTCTTGTTGAAATTCAACCATATTTTCTCTGTCAATTATAGAAGCTACGATGGTTTTAGTTTTTTCAAAACTTTGCATGAATTCTTTTCATGAAAATAAAGATGCTGCAATTGGAAAATAATCAGTGCTTTAAAAAGTTCATGGTCGAATTTCAGTAAAGTATATAAAGTTCCTGTGAATCCATGCATATGAAAGAAAGGGTAATAACCGTTATACGAATCAATGCGAATGATTTGAAGCGTATGCTCTTCAAGGTTGAGTTTCGAGCCTTTTATATTTGATACCTATGAAGACCAGAAACATATATGCCCATACGGGAAGCGTTTTTGTTGGAAATTGTTCACAGTATTGAACCCCTGATTTTCTTTGTTCGCCTTGTGGTAGTCTTTTTGGTAGTTGTTCGGAACAGTGTTCCACAAATATCAAGTCTTTCTCCTTTGCTTTTCAGTTTGATGTGCTTATCCTTTGAAAGACTTCGTGTAATCAGAGAATACAGATCGCCAAGATCAATTCGATCATTTACAAAAGTTTTCATATTTGTATTGCCGCTACTTCTCGCTCCTTATTATGTTTATCTGGGACGGCAAGCAAATAGCAGTTGGAGTCCCTATTTCACTGCTATTTTGGTTGCGTTTCTGTTTGGAGCGTTGCAAGGTGTTCAAGATAAACTGGACGATCCATTTGACGGTATGAGCGAGGATGATATTAATCTCGAAACGGTAAGCTTTCCACTTTAGATTTTGATTTGTTCGTTGTTTATTTTTCTTGTTTGAAAAATCGTACTTCTAAAACTATGATACCGATTTGAAAAGTTTCAACTCCCTTGTCTGACTGAGGGTTTAATTTAATGTTGAGAATTTATTCATAATTTTTTATTTACTGTCTTAATCTCAAATTAAGAATTCCCGATATGTTTTAGGTGTATCGAGAAATAGGGCTTTTGTATAAGAACTGATTTCAGAAAGAAACAATGCATGTAAAATTATGAGAAAAATGTCGAAAATTTAGTTGGAGCCTTAGTAGCATGATGGATTTAAAATTCTACAAATTGGTTGCAAGATTTAACGCCTATGCTGAGTTAGTACAGGTCCAAGTCTTATGATAATTAATCTAATGGAATGCATGATTCTAGCATTGTCAAAAAAACATTCTTTGCAATTTTGTAGGTGCTTGTATTTTAAAACTTCTTTACGCAAGCATGTTCTTGACTATGTGAAACTAGTAATTTCCTAAACGTGATAAAATAGTATCAAAAGTGGCTCGCGCTTCTTGTAGATTTTCCGAGAAGGGCTGAGTATTATTTGCTATTTTGCCAAATCTGAGATTTCCAACTCTAAGGATGCCCCATGTTTGCAATACTACAGGTAAGATGCTCCTATTTGATACACACATCTCATAAGACTGAAGAGAAGAATTGCATAAACAGTTGCTTTCTCTAAGTGGACACCTTCAGGATCAACTGGCTGTGTCTGCTTTGACGAAGTATCCGCCTTACAGGGACAATTTTGATTGAAATCTGCCAATCGGTATTGTCCACCTTAATGAGTTGTCCGCTTTATAGAGGTGTCCGCTTAGAAAGAGTTGACTGTAATTCTATGACCGTGCTCAGAGATAAGAAGATTTTTAATGGGACTTCGTACCGGGTGTCCCAAAAAAGTACTCCTGTTTGAAAAATCACCAAAATTTGATTGCATGGCCGATTTTCAAATTTCTTTTTCTGGCAAGTAGATCAAAGACCACATTATTTTCCCAGGTATAGCGGATCTTGTGATTGGTTTAGAATTAGCGAATTTAGCCCCTTTTAAGGCTGCCTGGTTTTGAAGCATACTGCAAAAGCACTGATGATTACCAGATTAATATCTTTTTGCATATTAAGCTTCTAGTTTTGGTCTTAAATGTCGGAAAGAAACGCGAACTATCATTTGAGACTTGAGGAATAAAGGAAAACGTCAAAATTGTGGCTCTAAGGCAAGATTTACAATGTTGCTTAAAGAGTATAGCTCAGAATAAGGTTTTTCAACCTATCATTTTACACCCTTTAAGTAACAGAATCAAATATTTGTACGTCTTTAAGAATATTTGGATCATTGACAAAACAGATCTAAAATAACATTTTGTGAGGTTTGATGATTGAGTTTTGGTGATTTTTTAAACGGGAGTACTTTTTTGGGACACCCTGAAGCAAACATTTTTCAAAAACGTTTACTATATTTTTTAAGTTCTCTTTAAACTTGACTGACACCGAGGGTGAAGGAACCAATGATTTACAGATTTTAAGGGATCTGTTTTGCAAATATTGGAGTTCCTATGAGAATGATTTACCTCCCTTCATTTTTTAGCTTGATGAATGGACAGTACAGTCTCTAGAAGCGACGGTAAACAGGACGACCAAAGTAGGCCGTTTTACTGTTTCCGTACAAGGAAAAGGCAAAGTCGAGTTCAGTGCTGCTCATCCAATCCCTAGTAATTTAAAGCGAGAGGAGTCTTTTGGAATGAATAAATCACACACCAGAAAGAGGCTTGGATTGCTACCATGGCAACGACAGGTATTCATTGTTGTCCTTCGCTTCTCTTGTTTTTGGAAAAACAGCTTTGTTATGAAAAAGTTCATTCTTACAGCAAAGAACCCGTTTTTTTCTTTGCATGGCTTCCAACAACGGCTGTAACAATGCTGTGCACATCAAGGCTAAGACAACTAACCTTGGATCAGAAAATTGTTACTCTTTTTCTTTTTCATTTACCATAATTCTCCATCCCAATTTTGTAAGCATAAAAACGCATACCGGTTGAATCAAAAAGAGTATCTGCATTTGACAAACTGTATAATTACGAATACAGTAAGACCCGCACATAAGAACCTTCATTTATTAAGAACCTACAGCCTGATGTTTGGAATTTCTAACCCTATATATAAGAACCTTTTCACCCTGATTTTCTGTTCAGGTTCTTATTAAAAGAATTTGGTTTACACACAAATGATAACAAATGATACAAATGTGTCCCTTGCAGTTGCATGGCTTGTCTTAGCTTCTCGGAAGATTTTGATTCACTTGCCACCATTTTGAAGCTGAAGACTTGCAAAATTTGGTTTCAACTGCTCGTTCTCTTCAATGCTCTTCCAAAACAGCTTCCAAGCAAAATCGCCAATAACTCAAAAACAACATCACTGATTTTAATGAAATAAATTTCCACATTATGTAGTCTAAGTTAGCCTTTTTGCTATAAAGTGAACCATAGAACGTCGAATTTGGAGGATTTCTCTTGACTGTGAAGATAGAAATGTGTAAGCCTAAAGGCCATTAGCCAACATACCTTCAGTCCTTTATTGGCTTTAAAGTATTCTTTATATCAATCTAATGTTAAAAACATGGTTGTCATTCTTTTGCGTTGACCTGCTCTCGAATCCTAATCGAAATTGCCGGCTCCGCTCCAAACCAACTTCAACGGCCATTTTCTTAAAAGAGAAACATTTTTCCCAGCCATTTGTTCGCACCCAATTTCCCATACCCCCTACTATTTCCTCTTGCTATTATCTTCTAATATGGCCTTTCTTGTTGTTTACAGCTCTCCCAATTGTACGAGGCAGAAGATGATTCCTTAGATCCAGAAGAAATCAATGAAATGCATCCTTATCAGGAGATGTTGTCAAAGCTACCCGGAAATGCTACTATTGTTCGTGGTGGTCACGTGAAAGAAAAGCGAAATATCGAAGACATAGTTTTAACTGCTTCAGCACAAAGTAGCATTAACCCGATCTTTGATGATTCGTTTTACCGAACACCAAACAGCACTGTGCAGAGAACAGCTGAAAATGGGCAATCTCTAGGTATGAAGAATTTTTCAAGATTTTGATAACAACTCAAAATTGTAAAGCCTTTATTCATTAGGTATACTATACTATACTATACTATACTATACTATACTATACTATACTATACTATACTATACTATACTATATTATACTATACTATACTATACTATACTATACTACACTATACTATACTATATTATACCATACCATACTATACTAAATAAGCTTGGATCTTCAATCGAAAATCAGTCAAGCCGTTGGTGAGACTGGGGTGGATTGGGGGTGGTATACCGTGTGTCCCAGAATGATGTATCGGCGTTTGCCGAACCGTACAATCATGAATTATGCACCGATTTTAATGAAAAACCAATCATCTTGAAGCAAAAGGGCTAACTTAGATGTAGAAATTTATTACACTAAAATCGATCATATCGTTCTAGAGTTCTGGATAATTTTACTTGGAAGCAATTTGTAAAAATTCTTGAGAAAAGCAAGCTACAAAATAGCAATTAAATTTCTTCCCGCACTCAAATACGAGGGCGCTGTTCGCGTTGCATCTCGGGATCGCTTGGGGGGCTTCGAAATCGAACCCGAGCTCGAAGTTGTTGAAGCTAGTGTGTTTGCACGTAAACAAGTCCCATGCGATCTCATGATGCACAGCGTTGGGCGCCTTCACATTCGACTGCGGATTGGTCTATTGCATCAATGATCTTCTACGGAACTTAAATAAGCAACCAATGTTCATCGAATGTAAGCAGCACATATTTGTCATTAGAATGCTCCTGAGAATGCTCGCTTTCATTTTTTGTAACTGAAGCTGTGGAAAAACGTTATCGAAACTTTTAGTTCTCTTTGAGGTATGTTAAAAAATAACCCCCAAACAAACTATAACCCGTAACTCGATAATGGTAGGACTGATTTTAGTGAAATTAATTTGTACATCTTATACCCCATTCACACTGACACAGTTAAACCAGCTTTATTTGAACCAGGTTAAGTTTCAACCAATGAAATGCGTTCGATTTGTTGGATTGACCAATTAGAACTCAAAATTTGATAACCTGGTTTAGTTAAGCTTGTGCAAGCTTGAAAGTGTGAATGAAGTATAAGTTAGGCTGTCTGCTACAAACATTTTGGTATTTCATTCAAATCAGTTCATGATTATAATAATGCATCTTGGTAATCACCGATACATCATTTTGGGACAACCGGTCTTTCTAATACCAGGAAAAATGACTTAGGTGTGTTTCTTTGAATAGTGTAAGACCTATTATTTTGCCTATCTTAAGAGCATAGGAGAAATACAAGAGGCTACCCTTGTAGACCATCACACTCAGTATGAAATACTTTCGTTTGCAAAGCACAAATCAGCCGAAGCATAAACATAAAAGCGCTGTAATTCCAAAAACAGTTATGATATGAAAAAGGCTCTCTCTGGTATTATGGCAAATTACCAAAAGCTCCCTTCAAGCTATTCATTTTGAAAGAATGGCGCAATAGCATTTTACACGATATACTTTGAAGTCTTGCAAAGATGCGACGCCTGTTCTATCAGCCGACCTACTTACTCTCGAGTTCGGAATAGATGGGGGAGAGGGGCTGGAATAAACACGATTGGTGAAACATTTCCCAGATCCTAATAAACAGGGGTCTGGAATAAGGGGGTGGTGGAAAGGTTCCCGAATCTTAATAAGTAGGGGACTGGAATTAGAACTCACTAGCGTGTTTTTGACTGTACAGAACATCACAGACAAGTTAAGAATCACAGAAAATTTACTGAAATGAGAAATACAGTTCGAATCACATTTCAGGAAAGATGATTTCACATGTTTCAAATTTTGAGATGCTCAAAATTAAAGTCTGGAATAGAGATGTCCTGGGTGGATTCTTTTCAAAAAATTGATAAGGGGGGGGGGGCGTCTATTCCGGACTCGAGAGTACGAAAAGCAAGGATACCCCGACGCAAATTTAAATGAGTGATTTGATTTATTTCAGGGAGTAAAGTGCAAATCAACAAAAGAATTTATGATTCAGATGGACTTGCAAGCAATGAAGGAGTCGATTCCATTATTGCTGAAAAAGATGCAGATGGTATTTATGATTTTCTTATATTTAATTTTGAGAAAATATTTTGAATCACAATCAGGTTTCTTTTTATCTATTTGCAATTTCTTCTTTTTAGTTTGAGTCTTAAAATGAAAAGGAAAATAAAATTGAGTCAAATTCACCGCTAACAAGGAATAAACTCGATTTGGAAATGAAATTAGCTCAATCGATCAAGTCATTCAAAACAAAACTGGAAGCTTTGATTTGAGAATATTCAAGAACAGCAGATCTGCATATCAACTATAGTCTTTTCCTTTTTCTTAATTTAATAGCTATTTAATAGGAACGTTGTAAATTGGTCTATATCTAGAAATGCTTAGGATCATTCCATTTTTTCAATTTTGCTAGGACAATTGGAAAGCAGTTATTTAATTGTTTATTAAATTGAATAGCATTCCAAGGAAAATTGGAGTTAAATAAAAAAAGTCAATAAAATCAAATACATAAGTAAATAAATGAATTTTCTGTCCTGGCAGACACCATTCCTGAAGAAACATGATCAACTTTATAACTAAACAAAACATTGAACTAATATGAACTAATATTCATATGTTTTTTGTAATCAATATTAATTTGGAGCATTATACCTTTCCCAATATTATCAACATGTATTAGTACCTGCCAGCCATATGGCCGAATGGTTGCAATAAGTTCACCTACAGTTCTGAACTTGAAGAAGCGATGTCTTTCAAACTTCCCATTTGGAAATTATCAAAATCCAAAGTATTCGATTCATTACTTTAATTTATTTCCATCTTCACCAAAAACTGCAAAACATACGGCGAAATACAAGGCAAAGAATGAATTGTGGGTTGGAAATAAGATAGGCCACAGGTTTAACTCTTCTTGGTGTTGGGAAGCATTTGACGCAAAGGCCCTAGTTATTGTTTCAGTTGTACGCTTTGGACAAACAGGAAATCAATGTTTGATAACAATTGTAGACGGTACTTGTCAAACAGCAAATTCTTCGTTTGGATTGGACATGCTATCGAGACATGCTTCACAAACAATTTTGCTTTCTTTAGGCATAAAAATGTGAAATTGGAGTATTGGAAGGAAATCGAAGCTTCGCCAAAATGAATTTGTCTATTTGCAATGTCACATCATTTATCGGATTTGTGTACTTGAATTGTCAATTAAATGGAATATATTTTTGAAATACCGGGTGAGTCAGAAAAGTATACACTGTTTGAAAAATTGTGCAATAAAAACTATAAAATCCATTAAAAAAATTACAACTCCGTTGTCTTGCTGACGGTTTAACTTCATTTTGAGACTTTTTCCATAATTTACAATTTACAATCTAAATCTTAAATCAAGAATTTCCGAAAACTAGCTTGGCTAAAACTATAAATGCGTGGCTCAATTTAACCCACTTTTCAACCATTAAAATGGTAAAATAATGTTCTTTTAAACTCGGTCATTGCCTTCTAATGATACAGAAACCGTTAAATTGGAACTAGACTCTCTCTCGTCAATGCTGAGCATCAAAATTTCAAAATTTACATGATATTGAACAGCCCATTTTTGGTTGTTTTTTGGCAAATTGAGAAATGAGACTTTTAGCTAAATCTTGATTTCAGAAGGAAATAATGCACCTAAAATTATGAGAAAAGTCTCAAGAATTAAATTCAAGCGCCAGTAAGATGATGGGATTGAAATTCTAAAAATTTGTTACATAGCTTTTCCTTTACGATGTTTCAAACAGTGTATACATTTTTCTGACTAACCCGGTATGAATATGATTATCGATGCAATTCTCGTCTTTCGTTTTCTGATAAAAACGTGAAGCAATTGTGGTGCATTTCAGATTTTTCTAATTTGAAGTATTGTTAAAAGCGAATTCTAAAATGCTTTCAGTCAGTCCATTTTCGAAATCTTTAAAACCAAAAGACTGCGTATTCTCTCTTCTACATTTACTAGGAAATCGAGTAGACCTCCCTTCAGTTTCATTTTGTCATTTTCATTTTCATTTTAAATTCTTTATACACAAAATCCCTTCAGATTACAAACGTAATGCTAAATAAGAAAATAAAGATACTAGTTATATTAAATACATTATATGCAGATAAAGATAGAATTATGTGCAGTAAGCTACCGGGTGTCCCAAAAAAAAGTACTCACGTTTGTTTGAATGTAGCGCCATATTGAGAAGCGATAGGAATTCGTGGTATCGACTGTCACAGTTCACAAGGGCTAACTTAGATGTCAATAGTTTGATTTTCACCGTAGGTTGAAAATTTTTGGAGTTCTGAATTTTGAAACGCAAAGACCATCGTCAAGCCTAAAACAGTAGGCCTAAATGTAATCTTGGAGTCAAGCATAGGTCGTCCAAAGTTTTATAAGGTTTCAATAGCAAAGCATTATTTGAATATTATTTGCTTTCAAAAGAATTATAGGATTATAGTGCGTTGCTATTGAAACCTTATAAAACTTTGGACAACCTGTGCTTGACTCCTTCATTACATTTAGGCCTACTGTTTTAGTCTTGACGATGGTCTTTGCGTTTCGGAACTCATAACTCAAATAATGTTCAACGTACGGTGAAAGTCAAATCATTGACATCTAAGTTAGCCCTTGTGAACTGTGACAGTCGATACCACAAATTTCTATCGCTTTTCATTATGGCACTACGTTCAAACAAACGTGAGTACTTTTTTTGGGACACCCGGTATCTACATAGCAGCTGCTCACTTTTAGTTGCTTTTTGAATCCACTAAGTGTAGGGAGCTCTCTGATATTACTGGGAATATCGTTCCGTAGTGAAAGCCTTTCTTGATATATTCAAGATTATCTTAGTATTACTATTCCGATTTTTAATAGACAATAACGCTAAAGATGGCGGCTCCAAAGACTCTGTTGTGTTTTGCTGTAAAGCATGCTGGTAAAAAGCTCCCTGACGACCACCTAACGACGTAAATATTTCAGTCTGCCGTTTCGACCAGCTAGCTTGAATTCGAATCGACCTTAAATTCGAATGCAACATGGTTCGAAAGGGAGCCTTTCCAAAGCAGAGAAAGTAAAGTTTTGATTCGAATTGAAGTTTTAATTAAAAATTCGCATTCGAATTATAAAATTGTCCTATTTGTTTACATTAATTACTTTTTCCGAACTTTACCGCAGCTAGCTAGTCGAAACGGCAGACCAACATTTTTATTTCGTTAGATGGTCGTCAGGGATCTTTTTACCAGCATGCTTTGCGCGGCCGCCATCTTTAGCGTTATTGTCTATTGCTTGTCTGATTCAAATTTTGGTTTTTCAGGCTATGGTCAACTGTACGATACTCCTAAAACTTTCAAAAGTTTATTTCTTCCTGATAATGATCATGTTGCAATTCAAATGGAACCACTGCAGCGGAAATCATCCTTGCCTCATCAGTCTGGATTTGTGGCATTCGCTACTTCACTAGACGCATCAGGTATTACTTTTGATTTGAAATATTTATCATTCGATACTTATCAAGTTACAAATGTTCTCTTACGTACGAGTGTCGAATCATTTAGGCCCCCCTATGGTAAATATCAGAAGCCATTATCTGGCTCACAATCTGGTTCAAACCGTTTTTTGTCACTTGCCAAGAAGGTCTGGTTGGAATCATACCTCTCCCCAGCTCTAGCCATTTTTACTTTATAATCTGGGGGCCAACTTTTTTGTTTATCCATCACTTCGTGATGGAACCGGCAATAAAGTATTTACCTTTAGTGGCGATGGTCATCATACACGAGCTGATATTTTTGGGTTGCAATGAAGCTGAACTGATATTTTGTGTTGCCTGAATTTCTGGGACTGACCTCNTACAAATGTTCTCTTACGTACGAGTGTCGAATCATCTTGCAGAAGCCATTATCTGGCTCACAATCTGGTTCAAACCGTTTTTTGTCACTTGCCAAGAAGGTCTGGTTGGAATCATACCTCTCCCCAGCTCTAGCCATTTTTACTTCATAATCCGGGGGCCAACTTTTTTGTTTATCCATCACTTCGTGATGGAACCGGCAATAAAGTATTTACCTTTAGTGGCGATGGTCATCATACACGAGCTGATATTTTTGGGTTGCAATGAAGCTGAACTGATATTTTGTGTTGCCTGAAAATTTCTCGGACTGACCTCCTCGTATGTTTATGTGTCCTCCCTCGGGCTAAATGATGGATTGATTGAAAATGTGGTTCTTATCGCATTTCTATCTTCGATTCAAATATGATATGTGAACGATTCTTCAAAATGACCCAGAAATATCGGACTTACCTCCTTGTATGTGCATATGCTGAGTGTCCCCCCTGGGCATTTAGCTAGAGATTTATTCTAAAACGTATTGTTCGTTATCATTTGCAAATCCATACAACTGTTCCTTAGAAGGTTCATAGATGTTGTTTGCAGAAACCAACGGTAAAAATTAGAATCATTTTGTTTTGTCTTACTGAATCTTTGATCTCCTAGCTCCCCGGAAACGAACCAATGTCACAGAAAGAGCCGAGAGCTCAGGCATGATCGCCCATTCAGGAGTCGGCGTTGCTTCGTACATACAATCCATGAACAAAGACAAATACCGAAAAATGTCGGCACCATCGTTACGAACAACGTACGGAGCCGACGAAAAATCGATGGATTCCGTTTCAATATCTAGTGACGACTCGGTGGGTATCCTGATGAATCCATCGAAAAATCTGAATTCCTCTCAGCCGGGTACACAATCAAAATTCAAAGTTCAGAAAGCGACGCCTGTTAGCCTTGTGTCAATTTCACCGACTTTTAACGACGACAAGATGCCGCGAGAAACACCAAGAGCGAATTCAACCGAAGAAGATAAGGAGAAGTCGAGCGGTCACTCGTCAAGATCTCGAACACCGAATAGAAGTAGCGAATCTTCGAAATCAAACACTCCAGTTGATTCACCAATGCCGAAAGCTACGAACGAGCAACCGAGATTAATAGGCGAAAGCCGAGAAATAATCGGTGATTTAAAGAAAACAGGATCAACATCAAAGCTTATAGATGATAATATCGACAGTGCCGACGAAAAGTTGCCGAGGAATGCTCCAAATCGATTCGAGGTTTTGACAGATAAAAAGAAAAAGCCGAAGAAAAGGTTCGGAGTAACGAAAACTGATTCACATGCCGAACTGATAACGAATGTTTCTGAAGGGAATGATTCTGACGGGAGTGATGGAAGTTTATCGAGAGTTGTCGGAAGACTGAAGGAAAGAGAAATCTTTCTTTAGATAGTAATTTAGCACGGTTTGTTGTTTGATGACGAAAGAGCACCAATTCGCCGTGAAACCGAGGGGCAAGTCACTGCCTTGAAATCTCTTAGACTTATGACAAAAGTCCTTTTCTTCATGTGACATCACTAAAATCCTGCAGAAAATTTCTTCTCGTAGAGATCGTGTACGCCTTTTGACAGAGTGATACACTCCTCGCATGAAACTAGATCTTGGAACCTTTAAATACTACATGGCAGACAACCGTATGTTTTGATAATTTGTGATGTCTTGGGCTGGATCTTCATTCACAGGAAGAACCTAGGATGAGTTATGTTTGAAAATCTTGTGACAATGTTTTTGCAACTTTTTGTTAAATTATGACCTCACGTCGATTGCAAGGCAGAACAAGCTATTTTGCTTTTCAACTCTGTGGATGAAAATTGAGAACGTTATCAAACAAAAAAGGATGTTTAGAGACGTGATAAATGTGAAGCTCTATACAAATAGGAATGCAAGTAAAATTCGAGAATTGCTAATGGTCTTTACCCAGCCTTTTCAATCGCTTTTTTTGGAGCTCGAAGACCCGAAATCTATCAGAAAATGTCGCTCATTCTAAGGTATTTTACTCGCTATCTGAAAGGTCTATGTGAATTCTCTGCCATGTGAAACACGTTGAAAGCACCTGAGCTAAACGCTGGCTCTTAGCGAGGGACAAATCACTTCTTAAAAGGCGTGCGAGATTTTTTAAACAAAAGGATATAGGATTTGCAAATCGGATCCTAGCAGATATACAAAGAGGTGTGTCAGCAGTCTGTTTACGAACCTGTATGACGTTTTCTAACTTTCATTTGTTAAACTTTTAAATTATTTGTTAAATTTTGTTATTCGACTTTGATATTTGATCAAATCACTATATTTGTATGAATATTGTAAAGGCCCGGGCAACGGATAAACAAAGTTTGACGACAATATTGGTGCTTCGTGCCAGGCAATTTTTCAAGTTGGCCATCCTTAGAAGAGGGTCCTGGAGGGGTAAATAGACCATTTTGACATTTAGAAAAAGGGTCTGGGGAGAGCAATCTTTTTCTGGTAAATGGCGGACACAAATAATTTAACGAATGATAAAGCCCCGTGGCAGCCATTTACCAGAAAAATATTGCTCTCCCCAGACCCTTTTCTAAATGTCAAAATGGTCTATTGCATCTGGGATTTGTCTAAAATGACACTCAGGGAATAGGATTTCCGTGCTGGGATTGAGATTTAATGTAAACACAGTTTTCTTTAGAAGCAACAAACTATTGGCAAGTTTTGTTTCCGTTCAGCCTGGCCGCAAAAAGATTGATAGTTTTTTGCACAAGTTATTTGCAACTAGATGCGTGTTTGTAAAGAGAGTTTTTGAAAATACGGAATAAATTTTGCATTGATATAGAGATATTATTTGGAATCAATTTGTAAAGTAGTACAGAAGATTGTATAGCTTTGGACATTTTCCTGTTTTATATTCATCTATTTATTTCTGCTCTTTACTCCTCCTACCCTGGGTACCAGACTCTCAAACATTTTGTTGAGACTCTGGTACCCAGGGTATACTCCTCCGTACAAGATCAAATCTCTGTCGTTCCCCTACGCTTCATCATCATCTATCATCATCATCATCATTATCATCATCACCACCATCTATTTATTTATAGTAGGCAAAAGAAATAAAAATATAGCTGCAATTACAGCTAATTAAGGCCACTTAACTTTTCGCTTTTCACACTGGATTTTGATTTAAATTACGAATTACGTTTATACATTGGATTTAAACACAGGTTTATTAACTGTACCTTCTTGTTGGGAACTTGCCTTGCATTCCTTTGGCAATCAAAACGATCATGATTGTATTGTTTAATATTTTAACATTGTTTCAGTTCAAAGCATTTAGATGCGGATGGTTGAATTTGAATAAAATCTTGATTGTTTTGATTGCCAAAGGAACGCAAGGTTGGTCTAGCCAACGCAACGGTCCCATTTTGGAACCTCGCATGAAAAGTGACGGATATCCCCCGTGAACCCTGCCCGCAAACGAAGAGTCTATGAATAAACAATACAAGCATTTGTAAACTCTATAGTATATAAAAGATTATAATATATTTCATGTCACTATCTACATAATCACATCTATCATAGTTTCTCTCTGTTTGCTATTTTAGTTGAAGGGGCTCTGTCGCCAAACTATAAACAAATCTGTAAACACCATTGTTTTAGGCACGTGTCCATTGTCTTCTGCAGTTTGTTTGGTGGCTTCACCCAAGCCACCAAAAAGTGACCGTTGAAAATCCACACATCTGAGCAATCGTAAAAGATATGAATGTTTGGTTTGTTCCTCTATGAAGTACAAGGGTTTATCTTCAAAATAATGCTTTCATTTTGGAAAAAAAGACGCAAATCTGTGTGATATTGCCTATTAAAATCACTGTTTCGACCGAAATTTGTAAATGGAGCCCCTTTAAAAATAATGGTACAGTCGGTGGTAACGATTCTGAGATTATTCAAGTACTACATAAAGTACAGTCAGAAATTTCTTTCTCCAGTGATAGATGAAGAGAGACGGGTTTGCTATAGCCTAACTTCAGACAATTTTGAATAAATTTAGAAGGCTACATGTTAGTATTCAATGGTAGAAAAGTTATGAGGTCTTGTTCTTCTAGGCTCATTGTTCTTTCTGTGTTTGAGTATGTGTTTTTAGGCGGGGAAACCATTTGCTTCATATTTGCATCAAAAACCACTCATATTAAAGGAGAAATCCGAAAGTGAAGAACTCATACTAGCACGATCACCGCGTTGTTTTGTTCAAATCCAAACCGATTCTTTGCTGACGACGGAAATTAATTAAATCTTTGTTCCATTTCCTTAAATCGGAAAATTGCATTGGGCTTCTACTTGGCTAATTTAAAGTAATTCTAATTCTTATGTTGTCATATTGTCATTTTTCAATCCTAACTTGCAGTTCGCTGCAGTCAGAGTGTCGGACAGAAATATTCCGCATATGGTTCTGTTGATAAAGGCAGTTAGAAATTTTGTTCCACAAACAACCACAAACAAATGTTTTCCGTTTTGGGCATGCATGTAGCGAAAGATGGGACACCTTAGGCCAAGTAGGAGATGAAGGAATGTCGATGACCAGTTTTAGGCCGTATGAAGAACATGATACTTGAAGTGAAGTTTCGTTTTTTTAGCGCCAAGCGCTGGGATCGCAGAGGTAGAGAAGACCTAACTGAGTCCGCGACCCTTGTCATGACGCTCAAATGGTGGGGCTCTACCTGGGATCGAACTCTGTCCGCCTGATTGATACTTGAATCCTGTCCGATACTTGAATCCTGATCGAACCCTGTCCGCCTGATACTTGAATGGCCCCGCTGTCTCGTAAGCAATCAGTGGTTTTTTTTTCGAATTATGCTAATTTTAATCACAATTTTTACACCACATTTGTACAATAAAATAACTATAATCAGCTAAAAATATAAAATAACCTAAAGTCAGATCCAAAATCATCTCCTTATACTCTTTTATACTTTATTTTCTTTTAAATACCTTTCTCTAATATAACACTCGCACTATATCTACTAAATGTTCTTAAAAAACTATACAAAGTTCTTTGATACTATTTCACTGTAACCATAAAAGTGGCTGTTAAAGGGAATCTAGCATTGATACAGACGGCATGACGTCACAGCAGCGTTAAAAACACGATGCCATCTTGTTTTGGGGTAAATCTTCAGAAAATGTCTATAGGAATCTATAGGAAATTTGCAAAAAGTTGCATAAAATTGCTCCTCTATTCTACCTTGCGATAGTGAGTAGTAAAAGGATATGTAGCAATTCTCAGTCAGACCAAAACCTATGAAAGACCAAACACACGAGCATGCTATTTTTAAAAGCAAAACAAAAATGTAGGTCAAGAAAGTTGTGAAAAACTTGCCGCTGCGTCGATAACATCGCAATTAGCATCACAAACTCCGTCGGCTGTAAGTTGGTCGTCGCTTCTTCAAAGTCAACCTTCCTTTTAGACATTTGCCAATCTATCTGCTAAAGTTTTTGAATAATTTGAACAGCTTCCAAGCTTTTTGAATTTATTTATTGCGATAAATAAACGAGACACTCTCAAAATCCCAGTGCGACGCTATACTTTGTAATGGCTTTATCTACCCAAGTCTGATTTTCGAGCCCGAATTGATGAAGTCACGTGACATGTCGTCTGTATGAATATATATTAGCCTTCGATAAAAATAGCCCTGCAAAGACAATAGGCCGCGACACGTGCCGAACCATATTTGGGTAACTGGTCTACGTCAACAGGAAATACTGACATCTGATAGGCCAGAATTTGACAGCAAGTGGCTTGAGCCACTTTTATATGCTTATATTCCCTTTAATTTCGCAGGGCTATGGTTTAAAACTAGGTTTAAAACACCTAACATGTGAAAGATAAGTTATAAATTTTGTAAGAATATTCTAGTCTATCATCTTACATAGGGTTTGTTTGAGGTCGTCCTGTCCTGTTGGTTATCTAAGAGCAGACATTGGTCTTCTAGGCGATAAATTGCCATTACTTCCACCAATTTTCGACCTTACAGTTGTTATATCTGCGGATGAGAACAAGATATTAGATTTTGCAAGTCATAAAGCTTGAATTCAAATAATAATTCAAATCAAGGTAGGAAACTTACAACAGTACAATTCGTAGATTTAATATACACAAAGCTCAAAGGTGGAATAATAAGAAATAGAACTAGGTGCCTGAAAAAAGTCCCCTCGCTTGAAAAAAACACCAACATTTGATTACAAGGCCAATCTTTAAATTTTATTTTTGGCAAGTAAACCAAGGACCAAAATATTTTCTCAGGCATAGATTATCTTTTTGATTGGTTTGAAAATTAGTAAATTTCGCTCGTTTTAGGGCTGCCTGGTTTCAAAGCATACCGATGATTACCAGATTGATTTATTTGTGTATATTAAGCTTCTAACTTGTTTATAAATGTCTGATAAAAACGCACACTATGATTAGAGACTTGAACATAGACAAATCTCAAAATCTTGGCTCTCAGGCAAGATTTACAGTGTCACAGGTCATTGAAAGAGCATGGCTCAAAGCATCAAAATAAGCTTTTGAAACTGTCATTTTATACCCTTAAATAATGAGAACAAACAGGGGGACTTTTTGGGACACCCAGTACATTAGATTAGAATGCTAGGGAAGTGACAAAATCGAGCCTATGCTCAACCTTAAAATACTCGTTTTACTTAGAGTTAACTAGATAACTATGGCTAGAAGTTAACCAACTAACTTTACCCATCACACAAAAGCTCAACATATCCCATAAGAAGCAACGAGTATAACAAAACTTTACAGACAGAATGCTTTTTCTTGGAAAACTGCTGACCATTTTAAAAACGACGTTTGAGGAGACCTGTTATCCAGTATCATCGAACGTTTTTTTATGATTACGTAAAAATACATCGATTAAACCAGAAAGAGATGTCCATCTCAAATTTGAAAGTATAAAAAAGGTTTAACGTCCAATTCCTGTTCTTGGTCGTTGTTTTAATAATACCTGCCTGTTTAGTATTATCTATGAATTTAACTTACCTGTTGGTCCGAGTGGAGCAGGGCCAGTTGGGCGCCTCTTCTTAGTCTGCCCCCTTGCGACTTGTCTGGCCCTTGAGCCAAACCCAAGACATTGCGATGTTTCAGTCAGGTATCGTTTCACGGGAGAGACACAGAGCATTACAAGTAATTTGGCATCACCACCTTTAGGAAATGAAATAAACTAATCACTTTTTTATAAAGTCAACGAGACCGTGTCATTGGGGAGAATGTACCTTCGATGAACACCCTTTCCTTTTACCTCTAATTATTCCGAAAGCTGGTTCATTTGAAACAGATTGAGGTATGAATGAGTTATTGAGGTACGACGGTACAAGCAAGCCAAAATTAGACAATGTATTGTGCTGCTGTAAAAGCTTCTCGGAATTCATATGGAAAGCAGTTCTGTTCTGCTATGGGAACTTTGACGGATTTAGCCAATGTTATGATGCTTTTTAAGTTTTTTCTTTTAGAAAAAATGAGATTTTTCCACAAAACGGAATGTAAGGCCTTTTTTTGAAACTGTGCCATGGATTCATAAATTTCAGACTTGCGAAGAAATCAACTGATTAGCTAAAAGTAAGCAAGAAGAAACTTACCGATCGTATCCTGTAGGATATGTGTTAGTTTTGTATTTCTGTAAGGGATGTGCGATCTGTGTTCTGCAAGTGCTTGCAATACATCAGCCAAAGCACTCAAGCTAATCAGAAAAGGAACAAAGTATAAACAGCAAAGAATACTTGCTTCACATTAAATCATCGTAAATTCAATATTTTCCACAAGTTAACAACAACTTTCAGGTTATTGTTTCGTATTTATTTTTCTGATACATCGACTGTAGATAATAGATAAGAGTCTATCTATTTCTTCGTTAAAAGATGCTGTATTCTATTCTGTATGCTGTATGGGGCACAATTTTTGCGACACCCTGTAGTTTTAGCCATTTTTACTTTGTTTAAATGATGAGTTATGAATTGAAATATCATCTAAATCAAAGCATCAGAAAAAGTGTATGTCTATTCTAGATAAGAGTCCATCTATTTCTTCGTTAAATGATGCTGTATTCAAACACAACGAACGGAATGATAGACAACAACCAACAGGATTGAACCGGGCTAGTCCCAGTTCTTGTGCAAGTGTCCTACGCAGTTCTTACGCAAGTGTCCTGTGCAGTTCTCTAGATAAATTGCATCACACGGGGCTATAAACCTCAATTCTTTCTTCGCTCGCTTGTTCATTCATTTCTTTTTTCTTGTATTAATTCATTCATTTAATCGTGTAACTTTTCAGCCATTCATTATCATTCGCTGAAATAAACGTACCTTTTGTTGATTTCCGAAGTCTCTCTCAAAGCTGATCCAGTGACCCCAGACATACCTGTAAGAAATATCACAAAGTTAACGTTTACCGGGTTTTCTTATGGCCCTGTTGCTGTACAATGGCGAATTTAAATTGATTTAAAGACAAAACGGTCCCTTTGCGAAGGAATATTGTAAAATTTTCATTTGTAACAGAACGCTTGACCAGGAAACAAATTGTGAAGCTACTTTGTTGATGCAAAGCTTGTCATTCATAAAGTACGTTAACACTGGCAGGGGGAGGGGATGGTTTAGCAAAAAGTGCGATAAAATTGCACATTTCCACTAATTAAAGAACGTACAAGGGGGAGGGGTCTAAAAATCGGAAAATGCTGTGTTCGTAGCTATGGACGATCCCAAAGATAGCCTTACAGATTGGACACGGTAGCCTCTCTCTATAATAAACTGCTTATGGGTCACACTAAAATCCTAAGTAGTTATCATTCAACATCATAAAGTATTTAAAATTAACGCATCAAAACTTGTGTTTTTAGATATCACATGAAATTCAAAACTTCGTGATTCACTGTTTACAGTACAAAATGTTTGAAATGTCTTATGATATCGGTTAACAAGTTTTGCATGAGTAATTTCACTTGATTGCAAACCTAACTTAAAGAAAACCTTAACCACAGGGAAACCAGGAAATAATTGTTGCTAAAAATAAAATTTGTAAAAAAAAGTTGTCTTTCTTTGTCCCCTGTGCGCTTAGTCATTTTTGTACCTTAGTCCCCTGTGCTCCGCGAAAGACTGCGTAGAGATAAGCCCCTGACATAGGCTCTCACTCTTTCACGGAGCACAGGAGACTAAGGTACAAAAATGACCAAGCGCACTGGGGACAAAGAAAGACAAATTTTTGATTACAAAATTTTTATTTTTAGCAACAATTATTTCCTGGTTTCCCTGTGCCTTAGTGGATTTTCACCTCGATCATTTCCGGAGAATGATCTTCGTCGTGGTACTGATACTTAAATTTATAATAAAGCTCCATCTCCCAACTGAATACTTGATTTACTTACCAACACATTCACTTCCAGCAAGATCAACCAACTGTAGCTTCGTTTTAACAGTGACGCTTGTCGCACCCGATTTGATGCTTTGATCACTCGATGATGTACTTGATTGTGGAGACGGGGATCGAGAACGACTTCCGGTTGACTGCAACGTACCACGGGATTGTCGGGTTGTCGAGTTTGGTGCTGGAGATCTAAGTGTCAGAGGATGTTGATAAGATATGCGTATACTACAAAGTCATTTGCAATTAGCCAATCGACAGCACGAGGTTTGTCTTTGTGCATAGTCTTTGAAATATAGTCGTATCTGACAGTTTTCAAAGCACATCAGAGAATGTAAATGAAAACTGATTTCAAATGCAAAAGTTCGCAAAATTCAACAATTTGAGTCTTTGCTTGGGAATTTCGTGAGCAATTTCGTTTTGTATAGCAGATTTTGCTTCGCAGCAATTCTGAAGCAGACCTTACACTAAAAATTCTGATTGAGAAATTGTACACTGGAGCATGCTCCAACACTGCTGGTAATAATTTTAAAAATTCATGCCAGTTTTCAGCTTTGGATTCAAAGATCTTTTTAAATCGCTGTTGAATTATTAAAGTAATAATGATTGCGCATGTTTAGCTCCATATTAAATAAGACAAACATCTTGTCGAAAATCTATTTCACAAGGCAAAATTTGAAGAAATTTCAGATAGATATTAATTCTATTCTGTAAGGTTTTACGCTTTTCTGAACTCTGATATTAGGTTACTACAGGGCTGTCGGGTATCGTTCTTCGGACTCTTTTAATTAGAATGGATACTGAAAGAATTTGAATTTAAAAATAAAAAACTCCTTCCTACCTTGATCTCTTTTTTGGTCCATCAACTGACAACTGAGGTAATAAACGTCTCCCTGTCGTTGGTGTCGCAGGGGGTGAAGGAACATGACTTGAGCCTTCTGGAGATGTGACACGCATGGTCGTGGATTGCGTCACGTGGTATAGATTCAGCTGCACGATAAGATGTGATCTGCTCGAGTGTGCGTGTACTTTCGTGGCATCTTCGTGTCTGCGGCGCAACCCATAGTGCACGTATGTCATTACCTCTTGAGCTGATGTGACCGGTCTACAATGAGATGGAAGAAGGTTTACGCTAACACTAACACGAGAAAACAATCTGTATCTTGTTTCAGCATCAAGAAAGAAAGAGTTTTCATTTTCTTTAGTGTACAACTAAGAATGTGACATTCTTTTTAATGGTAAGGGAACGTTGTGTTAATATGACATGCTTTGAGCTTGAAACATCTTTCTTCCCAGTTTCAAAGCAATTTTTGAAATTTTAGAAAATTGTCTTAGACAGTTTTCCTCAAGGGCTCTTAAAAGGAGTGGTTTCTTATATGCGGGTGTTCATCGTGTCCCTTCATATTCTAAGTTTCTGCAGATGCAATGAAAGATAAACCACTCCAAATTCAATCCAACAACTTACTTCGTGACGAGCGAAGGTATCTCTTGTGAACCGTCACTGGCCATGAATACACTGTGGTTGATATCTCTCTATAAGAACAAAATGAATTAAAAAACCAATGGTATTACATTATTTAGAAGAAGGTGCCCCCAACGTGCCCCAAAAAAGGTTTGATCCAAGCACGTTTGATTCAGATTTCATTCAATTTATCAAAGTAAATATCGATTAATTCAATTTAAAAATGTTACAGATTAACTTCTTCGGTAGTAAAATCAAATGTCAATACCTCACTTTTCAATACAGGCGAGGGTTGAGATATTTGGCTTGCAGCTCAAAGTTCCTATCACCGCGAAATTAGAGCTTGAAGCACCCCCCCCCAAAAAGGACTCCCCTTTGAGTATGTTTTTAAATAAAGTAAATACGAATGGGATTTTCATACCTTGTCAGGTGGAGCGAGTAAATCTTTGATGTAGCCGACATATATTTCGCAAACAGATATTTCGAGAGAGTAGGATTCGTTTGCATTCTCGCGTTCCTTGGTAAGCCTGTTGATAAAAAACGAAACACTTAAATGTTGCATCATCGAAGGATCCACATTAGAATACAACTGAAATCACATTATGGATCAGTCAGTTTTTTCTTCGTTACTGAAAAGGGAACATCTCTCATCTAAGCGAGGAAGTACCGGATGAGTCAAAAAATGTGTGTCACAGTTTGAAAACAGTACTGCAAAAACTTTTAAATCAATTCGAAAAATACCAACTTCTTTCCCTCGCTGACGATTTAACTTAATTTTGGGAATTTTTTCATTATTTACAATGTACGATTTTTCTTTCGAATGAAGAATTTCCTGAAAATTGGTTTCCCTGCTTTTGGCTAAAATATAGACGTGATTGGCTCTGTTTAATTCGCTTTCAAATGATAAAAATGGTAGGAGAGTGATTTTTGGCATAAAGCATTTCTCTATGATGAAAAAGAAACTGATAAAATGCAAAAGTTCTCTCCAATCAATACCAGGAACGGAAAAAAACGTTTCATTTCAAAATCTGAAACGGAGTGAACAGCACGTTTTTGGTTGTTTTCGAGTAATTTGAAGAAAGTGACATTTGGCTAATAACTTACATCTGAGAGAAGTAAAAAAATGCAAACTAACACAGGAGAAAAATATATAAAATTAAGTTGAAGCCCCATTGAATCGAATAATGTAAAATTTACAAATTGGCTGCATGGTTTTTTGCAGTATGATTCTGCAAACAGTGGATACATTTTCTGAATCATCCGGTAGTAAGAGACATGAATGCTTTTTTAAAGTGACCAGATGAACCATTAATGATTAAGGTGGAGTGGGGAAATGTGGGTCAGAGTGGGGCAACATGATGGGTCACTTGATTATTTGCTTCTAAAACTGGGACAAGGTTTCCTTGGTTAAAATTTTGCAGCTTTTTCTATGAATAAAACTGTTTCCCATGATCCTTTTCAGTTTTATAATTATTTTCATACTGTATGAAAATGATTTTGGCCTAGCAATTTCCAACCTGAATTGTCCTTTCAGTCTTCAAATGAACGTTGTTATGCCATTGCTTCTGATTTCAAACAACAGACATTCCTGAAAATAACTGATGGATTAGTAAAGCTTTGTTTCCTGTCGCTATATATGTTCCCATTATTGTTTGCTCAAAATATGCTGTTTACAGCCAATATGATATTTTGAAGGTTCACATGAATGCAAAGGATCATGGGAAACACAGGGTCTTTAACAGATGTTCCATCCTTGGTTATCTAATTACCTGAACAGTTCTCTGGCTGAGCGTGGAATAACTCCTTCATCTACTCCGAGTTCATCGATCTCCAGATCACACTCCACGGAATGACTACTCAGCATTGTGTGTGTTTTTCCACTGCCTGTTTGACCATATGCCATTATACAGATATTGTATCTAGAGTGATGATGTAAATAAGTTAAACTTATAATGGTAATTAGTCGAAGTAGAAGAAGAGCATGTTGTCTGAAAGCATAATAGGTACAGTCGGGTCTAGAAGTCTGAGTCCACTTCCCACATTGTTTGTTTTTATCATGCATCAAAAACCATTGATATTACCATGTTTTATAAAGAAAAATTTATTTCCCTTGTGCAAATCTTTCATGACATACCATAACAAATTCCTGACTACCAAATACCACATTAAAACTACTTTCATGTTGGTTTTTGATCAATAATAAAAGTGAACAAATTTGGTAGTGGACTTAGACGTTTGGACGCGACTGTAAGTCATTATGAGTCGAAAAAGAAACAAATACAGTATAACAAATTGCAGTTTGAACAGAGCTTTCTTTTGCGCAAATTATCAACATCATATGTCGGTTGAAGATATTTCGGTCGAATTCTTTTTGGGCATACAAACACAGGGGTACATTTCCTAGTTATTCCTTTAAATCTCTGATAAAAAAGCCTCAATGAATATGAATCGTCTAAAAAGCTGCATGGAAGATCAGGGAAGGACAATAAAACTGAAGGCCGTCTCAAATTAGATGTCACGTGAGCTTTGCGATAACGCAAAATTACTCGAGCAAAACACTTCAATAGTTTTTATTCGCGGACATTTTCACGTGACATCCAATTTGAGACAGACTTTAAAGGCATAACAATGGACACTGTCCCTGTTCATAACAATTTAATCAGCAAAAATGTTCAATGTTCTTCCTAACAACTTTTCTTATTTTCTACTAACAGTCCTTCCATATTAAGGTGTATAAAACATTGCAAAACANTGAATATGAATCGTCTAAAAAGCTGCATGGAAGATCAGGGAAGGACAATAAAACTGAAGGCCGTCTCAAATTAGATGTCACGTGAGCTTTGCGATAACGCAAAATTACTCGAGCAAAACACTTCAATAGTTTTTATTCGCGGACATTTTCACGTGACATCCAATTTGAGACAGACTTTAAAGGCATAACAATGGACACTGTCCCTGTTCATAACAATTTAATCAGCAAAAATGTTCAATGTTCTTCCTAACAACTTTTCTTATTTTCTACTAACAGTCCTTCCATATTAAGGTGTATAAAACATTGCAAAACAGCACATCCATCCAACTACATCACAGTTACCAGCTCCCGCTAAAGCCCCAAAATGACTCTCCAAACTTTACCGCCATCACTCTTCCCTAGCTTCTTCCGATGAATGTCCCTAGCTGAAAGTGGAATTACAGTTCTAAAAAAAATAGTCAAGGACATTCAAGAAATATTTACCCGTCCAGTAACGAAGTCAGCAAAGGAGCCACATCGTCAAAAACTTGATCTTGTGTGTTGGTTGGATGATAAACTCTTTCAAATTCAAATGCTTTTGCCTTAGTTGCGGCCCCATCTTTCACAGTTGGTAAAACGGAGACATTTTCATCATCTTGTGCAATGACAACCTCTTCTGAAGGGGTTCCTGGGAGCCCAAGGAGGTCTGGGTCTCCGCCGGAATCTAGCTCTGGAAGCATTGGTCGCACACGGCAGTGAACTCTAATGTTTCCTCGTAATTCCTTGAATAATGAAGCAAAGAATTAAATTCGGTCATGATGTTTTACCGTGGTCAATGGTCGACACCTTAACTTTGCTGGATAAGTTTTCCTTATTTTGTTCCATGCAGCTTCTAGAGTTAAAAATAATGTCAACGACATATCGATTGTCGCACAGGCCTAAAAGACGAGAAAAGCTTCATAAATGTATCTGATGCCTAAAGTCGTAAGTTCAATGACACTTCTACCGTAAAAGGTCTAATAAGACCCCGAGGGACTGAATAAATTTCGAAGGTTCCAGAGGGGAGCTTTAAAGAGAGGATGCTTATTCAATGGGTGGACTTTCACGGCTCTGCGTGATAAGTTTTTAGGAATTTCACCTCATATTTTGCAGAACAAACATACGATTTTGCGAGTCAAATACACACATTCAATGCAGTATAAAACAGAGACATGAATTTAGTGAAAGAAATGGAAAGTCTTTAGTACCTACATATATTTGATACAAGTGGGGGCTTATCAGAGCGGCTTAAAAGAGAGAGGGGGGACTAAATAGAGCTATTTGAGATGGCTTATGACTTCAAGAACAAAGATATTTTTCTAGTTGTTCCCCGGGGGGGGGGAGCACTATGTATATTTTGGGTATTGAGGATGTGCCATCGGAAAGGGTATCGTTTTCACGATTTTAGTATGAAGAACGGTAGCGATTTTCACGATTTTGGTATAAAGAACGGTATCCATTTTTGTGATTTTGGTATCAACAACAAATAAATGGGCCATTTTTTGAAAAATTTGTATAAATTCGGGTATACATTTTCGGGAAATAGGTACAACAAGGTCGGGTATACATTTTCGAAAAATTCGCATAAGGAACGGGTATGTTTTTGAAGCTTGAATGGCACGTCACGTCCCCAACCAAAATCTGGTCTAGTGCCCCCCCGGGGTTGTTCCATGACACTTCTCAAAGAAGGGGAAAGACATGAATTCAAGATACCATCAAAGTATTGTGTAATGTTCTTCTCCTGGTTCTTTCAGCATTTGCTAGTCTTTGAGCCTCATCCAAAGCCAATTCTGCCTCCAGCAACTTGCTCTGTAGTTCTGCGTGAAAATAAGCCAGTGCTTGAAAAAATACTGGGTAAGCCAGAAAAGTTTTGATGCTTGAAAATTTGGTATAATATTTGTTTGCTATTTATCTTTAAAATTTCTTTTTGTTCAGTTAAATCAAAGGCCAAACTACTTTTAGCAATAACCATTTACTGTTTGCTACTAGACTGATTACAAAATCATAAACCATGAGCGATCTCGGTTTGGTGCAAGTCTCATTTTGATGAGCGATTACTGGGACTCATCGTAATCAGTCTAGTTTGTTACATCATTTGAATGATTTTGAAATGATAACTCAAAAATCCAGTTTGGATGCTTTACTTCTCTCAAAAGTTAGTTATTAGCCGAAAACCACCTTCCTCGAATTGCCCAAAACAGTAAAAAATGTGCTGTTCAATCAGGTCCACAGTTTTCACATAAAATTTTCTTTTCCTTCTCTAGTATTGAATGGAGGGAAAATTTTAACATTTTATCAGTTTCCATGTCATATAGAGCAATACCGTATGCTAAAAGACAGTCTTTTACCATTCTAATAGTTGGACAGCAAATCAAACAGAGCCATACAAGTCTATTTTTAGACAAAGCCCAGTAAAATTAATTTTCGAGAAGTTCTCAATTTCAAATCAAAATCATGCACTGCAAATAACAAAAAAATCCCAAAAGGAAATCAAAGCCATAGTTGGCAACGGAGTTCGTCTTTTTCAAATCGATTTCATAATTTTATATTGTGATTTTTCAAACAGTGGATACATTTTTGTGACTCACCCAGTCATAAGCGTATGGGAAGCTAAAATCTAGGGGGGGGGGAGGCTGCCCGACGAACAGTCCATTGTTTACCAAAATTTCTGCCTGACTGAGGGCAGATTTTTGCCCGAAAAAGGCTGATTTTTGTAAATTTTCCCAATATTGGGTGGCTGCCACCCTCTCAGCCCCCCTGGCTCGTATTCTTATGCACTCAGTACTTAATATGTTACCAACCACGTACAATATTTTGCAGAACAGTAACATATACTATCCCTTATGCTTTGAGTATGACTTCTATTAAATCATTGCTAAATCATTGATACAGAGCCTTGGTTACCTTCTGAGTCCATGTGCTTCTTTGAATCAATTGACTGCAATAAACCCAAATGCTTCAGAGCATCATTCTCTATTCCTTTCACTTCAGAAGCAAATTTTTTACCAATTTCCTCGGTATCAATTCTCAAGTGAAGCATCTCTATCTTTAAATCCTGGCGAAGAAATTTTGAAATGAATCTCTTTAAAAAAATAATTATTAAGCATTAAATAAGGAGCTTGAAATCAATTAATCCATAGGAAAAAAGGAAATGGTCAATATCTTTATTTTGCTCTAGAAATCTGAATTAAATATGAATTAAAAATGGAAGTTAGCAATTTAGGAAATGGATAACAGTCATTTTTTCATTAAACTAAAACATATAACAACTACTTACAACGATAAAAATTTCAAGAATATAAACCTACAGCCCTATAAAACCTAAACCATTGCTGTTCTTCCAGGGAGTTGTGTTTGAGAGTCTAGCTCTTTAGATGCATTTTACGTGGTTTTTTAAATGATCCAGTGTTGGTAGCTCACAAATTTTGGCAGGTGTATCATTCCATATCTTGAGAGCTGCGTGATGAAATACTTTTTTTGCAAATTCTGTCCTATAGTCTGTTTCGGATCATCCTATCAGTGTGAACGTTTAACAGCTATTGAGTCATTGGAAAAAATATCAATTCTAAATTATAAATTCTGCCAATTCTAAATTGCCAATTCTAAATTGCTTGAGGCCAGAGTTTTGGAACTGGATGACGAACTCAAAGAAGCCTACAATAAGTTTGACAATGCTAAATCTGAAATGGTGAGTATTTGATTCAAAATGTATTATAATGATTTGCATTTATGCTGACCGAAACGTGGACTTGCCCAAGTCTCTCCCGTTTATACCTAAAAAAAACTGCCACCTAAAAAAATTTACCCTGTGTGGGAGGGAAGGGTATTCAGGTTTTTTAGGTTTCTATTTTGGTATTCAGGTTTTTTAAGGTTTCAGGTACGGAAAAGACTTGGGCAAGTCCAACCGAAACGGTACTTTTCTTCGGAAAGGAATTTATCAATTTCTCAACATCGTCACCATATAGCGCTTACAGAAACTCTGGCCTCAGCTATTGAGTCAATTCTAAGTTATACTTTTGTTACTCCTTACCTTCACTTCAGAGTAAAATTGTCCAATATCTTTTGAAATGCTATTTCTGAATTTTTCATTATCATCATATAATCTTCTGATATGAGTGGTTTCTTTACGAGTTGATCTGACACTTCCTTGGCACTGGCGACAAGAGATTAAGGACAGATGTTTAGTATCGTAGATAAATTTTTGTTAAGTCTATACAGTACAGGCTATGCACATCAACATTTGTTTTCCTGCCTAAGAATCAATTCTNTCAATTGACTGCAATAAACCCAAATGCTTCAGAGCATCATTCTCTATTCCTTCACTTCAGAAGCAAATTTTTTACCAATTTCCTCGGTATCAATTCTCAAGTGAAGCATCTCTATCTTTAAATCCTGGCAAAGAAATTTTGAAATTAATCTTTTTTTAATAATTATTCAGCATTAAATAAGGAACTTGAAATTAATCCATGGGAAAGAAGTTGCCAATATCGTTATTTTTTTATCGAAAATCTTAATCAAGCATGAATTAAAGATGGAAGTTAGCAATTTAGAAAATAGATACCAGTCTGTTTTGGATCATCCTATCAGTGTGAAATTTAACAGCTATTGAGTCAATTCTAAGTTATACTTTTGTTACTCCTTACCTTCACTTCAGAGTAAAATTGTCCAATATCTTTTGAAATGCTATTTCTGAATTTTTCATTATCATCATATAATCTTCTGATATGAGTGGTTTCTTTACGAGTTGATCTGACACTTCCTTGGCACTGGCGACAAGAGATTAAGGACAGATGTTTAGTATCGTAGATAAATTTTTGTTAAGTCTATACAGTACAGGCTATGCACATCAACATTTGTTTTCCTGCCTAAGAATCAATTCTTGGGAAAATTTCTTAAGAATTCTTATCAGCATGTGGATAATTCTTGAAAATTCTCAAGAAGTCTTAAGAATTCTTGCTTAGTATAGAATTTGAAATTTGAACTCAATGAAGCATGTACTAATAAACCAGAAAATTGTACCACGTGGACACTTTTCTCCGATTCATCCAATTTCATCCAATTCGTCTAAATCCGTTGAGAAAATATCTTAGGAGGGGTTAGGTAGTTATCTGTAGAGTTTGATAGACAAATAAGGGTGCTTCCTGAGGGTAAAAAGGGCGTTTCCAGAATATAAAAAGGGCGTGGCCCTGAAAATTTTCAAACAGTATTATTTCAAACTAACCTGAGCAAGTTTTAAATAAAGCATTGCATTCTCAGTCTCAAGGGCAATGATTCTTTCTTCTCTTGCCTGCAAGATAAAATCCTTACAATTTCAATCGTATTGGCGGTCAATAAGGACTATCTGAGCATACATGGAATGTTCTGGCTCAATCACCAATGGATAATGAAGTTTACAATGGAAAAGTCGTCTTCTAACATTCAATACAGATTGAAGGATTTTGGTAAATAACATATTGTTTTTATAAAAAAGGAAAGCTTTGGTTTGATTCGTTAATCAGAATTTGCTGGAAATTGCTCTAATTTGAAAAAAACTAATTTTCTGAGTACTCTTCAGGTCTCTTTGCAAAAAATATTTTCTGAGTACTCTTGTCTGACACTGATCACAGTAAATCATCACTGACAGATAAATAAAAGATCAATCTGATATCCTGATCTTAAGTCTATAACTTATAAGAGCCAAAAATGAAAAGAATAGTATAGGTAATGAAAAGAATAATAGTATGAAATGAGTTGTTCAGCAAAGAAAACAAACTGATGTTTACTAATCAAACAAGCATTTATAGCAACGGCTACCTCAATTTATTGTTGTGAGGGATCCTGACAGATCAGAAAAGGAGTCAAAAGAAAGGAACTGAAGATAATTTTATTAGGCCCTCAAAAATAAAAGTGCTTTGAAACTGCATCACAATCCGATCTATGCTTACCCGCAAGAGCTGCTGCAACTTTTGTATTTTGTCTTTCGAAGCTTGGTCTTGTTCAGGCATTTTGAATAGATTTATGACCTAAAATCAGCTATTTCCAACAGTAGTTTTCTTCGATGCTCTGCAACCCTCTTGGCTTTTTTATGTTTACACAACAGCAACAACTGTTCATTTGCTCAACTTCGACAACAAAAGGTTTCTTGACAACAAGAAGCAACAACAGCAACAACAACAATAAAGGCTTCTTTCTTGGGACAAGAAGCAGTTTTTAGGGCGCGATAATTGTTTTTTATGTACGAAAGTTGATGCTTATACTGTATTATATCCCTCCCCTCATCATCTAATGAAGATGAAGTAGCCAAAATGCTAACTGAATCAAAATTTGGAGGGAATTTGCTTCCTTTTGCCATTTTTTTGTGGGAAACATATTGAGGGACAGCCATAGATAAAATTAAGGAGAATTAGTTTTGTACAGAATGAAAGATGAATTATATAAGCATAAATTTATATCAAAAAGATCAAATTCAGCGGATGGGTCCTTTCCATCTTTTATTCTCCCCCCCCCGTTCCCCTTCCCCTCCCTCTGATGCTCGGCACGAGTCTCGTTTACAAGTCAGTTTTCAGTTTCACGAGGTTTCAAAATGGCGTCCGCAGCAGAACGTTCTACAGAAAATGGCAAGAAAGTTCTTGGCACAACAGAGCTTTCCAAAATGTCTTGTGCAGATTTTAGTGAATTTAAAGTAAGTTACATCCGTCTTTATTAAATTGTTTTAATTTGATCTGGTGTTGCAGATATTTTTGATATGATATGGTAAAAAAAAAACATGGAAAAAAGAAGAAAGGTGGTCAAGGATGATTTATTGATAGGCCTAGTAGGGTAGGTCTATCTGGCTGACGTGTCTGTTAAAATAAAGTTTGTTTGTTTGTCTAAGTGACGTAATAAGTCATGTCAAGAGTAACACAGGGAAGGCCAACCTTTTATTCTGAATGGCGTGGATCAGAAGACGTATTATACAGAAAACATGATGGGTCAAATGCACTTTTTTGATAGGGTGGACGCGAGGCCGTGATCTGTGTTTAGAAATCTTCGACGCACTTTTGACGGATACAGCTTCCAAGGAAAAACAGAGGTTGAATTGAATCATATATTGTGTGTTTCTTCTACTTCTACGTGAATAATTGACAAAAACTTAAAGAAGGGTTATGTCAATGTAAAAAAAAGAAAGAAAAGAAAAAAAAAAGGAAAAGGGAAATGTTTCAAGTCCGAATGGTCCCAGTGGACTCTGTTCTTGCAGATCCCCCTTCGAACTGTCTTTTAGATAGCAAACTAGCCAAAAACATAAACCCAGTTATATTTTTGTATGTAAGTCCAGATCAGGGGTGGTACTTTACTTGATCTTAAACAAGGTACTATGTGTGTGTGACGTCACAAAATTTGACGATTTCAAAAATCTACAACATTGAAAACACTGACTAAGGGCCTGATTACATAAGAGTTTTCACCATAGGGCTGGGATTTCAGCCTTCCTACCCGAGGTGAAAATATCCTTGATTATACTGGAGTTTTCAACCAAGGGCTGTAATTTGCAGCTACGCGTCAAATTAGATTGTGAAAACAGTTTAATATTTTGATTACGACAGTGCAATGTAAAACAATAGGGATAAAGCAATAAATAAATGTGACAATAAAGATTAAATTTTCATCCCTGGTAGAGCAAAGGGGGCTTAGATTTCAGCCCTATGGTGAGTTTCAACCTAGGGCTGAAAATTTCCCATGTAATCACCAAAAACAATTTACAAGTCTTTCACCGGAGAGGGGAGCTGAAACTTCACTTCAGTCAAGAGGGCAGAAATCCCAGCCTATGGTGAAAACTGCCATGTAGTCAGGCCCTAAATATTCCAATTTTACTCCTCACATTTTTTAAGATTCTCAATTTTTAGGTTCTTAACTTAGCCACAGTAAATAGAGCTATTTGATTTTTGTTGCATTTGCATTAGGAAGGGATTTTTGCAAAACTTTGCCCAGATTTTTGGATCTTGCCATCACAATAGATTTCAGATAGAAAGAAATAACAGCAGATTTTGAATTCCATTGAAATATGTTACCGGATTTCATTGAAAACTTTGTTAGATTATTGGATTTTGCTACCTGCCTCCTACTGTAATTACAGTCTTGAAAATGGAGATGTTTTCTTTTAACAGGAATCATTGAAGACCCTTCGCCTGATAGATGATAAAATAATTTACAAATTGAACACAAGTGTCCCTACTGACTCATTCAAGCATGAAATTGATGCAGAATCTAGATGTAGGGATTTATACAAACAGGCAAGTAGTTTAACAATTGTCATATTGATTGATTCTTTGAAAAATTCATGTAGTAGCAAGGAAGAACAGATGCCAAATATCTTGTAACCTGATGTGCAGAGAAAAGATAGAGATACCAACTGCCTTACGGTGTGGACGCACAGTCTTTGCTGGGGAAGAGTTGAGTGATTATATTACAGGTTGGGGAANGATTTTTGCAAAACTTTGCCCAGATTTTTGGATCTTGCCATCACAATAGATTTCAGATAGAAAGAAATAACAGCAGATTTTGAATTCCATTGAAATATGTTACTGGATTTCATTGAAAACTTTGTTAGATTATTGGATTTTGCTACCTGCCTCCTACTGTAATTACAGTCTTGAAAATGGAGATGTTTTCTTTTAACAGGAATCATTGAAGACCCTTCGCCTGATAGATGATAAAATAATTTACAAATTGAACACAAGTGTCCCTACTGACTCATTCAAGCATGAAATTGATGCAGAATCTAGATGTAGGGATTTATACAAACAGGCAAGTAGTTTAACAATTGTCATATTGATTGATTCTTTGAAAAATTCATGTAGTAGCAAGGAAGAACAGATGCCAAATATCTTGTAACCTGATGTGCAGAGAAAAGATAGAGATACCAACTGCCTTACGGTGTGGACGCACAGTCTTTGCTGGGGAAGAGTTGAGTGATTATATTACAGGTTGGGGAAAAGATAGAAATATTATTCACCCTTGTGTGGTACGGGCAGAACTGAAGGTGAAGTTATGGTTTTTTGTGCTGAGTGCTGGAATTCCAGAAGTAGCTAAGCTCTAATTGAATCCACAATGCTCGAGTGGTGTTGAGGGGACTCAAACCTCATTTGCCTGAACTGTTCTAGCTGCAAATTCAGAGGATTGCACCACTATGCCATAACACCTTCAAGTTGTAACTTGAATTGAGGAAAGGAACCATTTGCTACAGTAAATATCCTCATCTGACACCGGTCACAGCAAATGAGAAATTATAGGATCTGAAGAATCATTATTTTTTTCTCTTTCAGATCTTATGTGATGATTTGCTGTGACCAGTGTCAGAAGAAAATATTTAGCAAATGGTTTTGTTAGTTAACACAATTTTCAAGACTGATTATTGTTTTATAGGAGGGAAATACAATTTTCATAGAGCCAAGAAATATTTCTGTGGTTTTTCTAGACTCTGTTGGCAGAATCTCAGTATTGAAAAATTTGTCCAGACGGTATACTTCCCGGGGGTTCATTATTTACCTGTTTTTTCTAATAAGTGTTCCCCTCTTCAAATTCCAAAATGGGAATTTTGCAAAGTTTGATCAAGATATTTTTTATTAATTTAGGCTGTTTAGAGAATAGCTTGTAGCTCAGGAAGTATGCTGTCAAAAAAACCAACAAAAATTGCCAAGTATTATTTGGGTTTCGACCAAGGAGCAAATCATCAGTTGTCAAAATTGGCCTAGTGTATGATTAAGAGTGATACTTTTCTTTTGTCCACCCAGTAGTAGCCCCACCTTGAATAACTACTCCTCAAAATCTGATGATACTTGATAATTACCCTTCTCAAGTCCCTTATAATAAATGAGTTTTAACATGCTTTTGAACAAGAGTTTTGACAGTCTTGTTCTTCACATTGTAATCATCTTAACTTCGTATGATTTCAGCTGAACGAAGTTTACAGCACAAGAGATCAAGCAATTAAAAGATGCATTGAGGAAGTTTCTGATAATGTTAGAAATCTTAGAGAGCAAAGAGAAAAAGACCCTGATAATTATGATGTCATGAAGAATATACGGAAGGAACAAACTTCTGTGAGTATTGCTAAACTAATGCTTGATGAATTGAATTAGCTGAACTGAATTGAATTGAATTAGCTGTTACCACCAATAAGATATTGTGACAAGCTTTCTTTTTTCTGGAATTTGAGTTGCTTTTATTGAGAATGTTTTCTTTCCTGGAAGCTTTATCTTGCTCAACAAAATTTGTGTAGCAGAGATGATGAAATGTTCTGTTTTTTCTAAAACAAACACTTTCCAAAAGCCTAGGAAAAGAGCATTATTTAAGTAAACAAAATACATTATTATGGAGCAGTTCATCGATAAAGATCACAGTTTGCAACATGTATTAACAAGTTTGATATGTCTTCTGAAATTTTCAGTTGTGTTGCTAAAAATGAGTTCAAAAGTCAACTGAGGATGTTTCAAAAATTTCCCAAATACTTTACTTTCAGTTGAAAAGGCAAAGAAATTTCCACACCTGCTGGTACAGTAAACAGCCACGTACAAGAATCTAGTGGATTAAGAACCTACAGGATGAAATTGTCGAATTAGGCTACCATTTCATAAGAACCAGTCCATTTTATGCATTGTACCGGGTGTCCCAAAAAAAGTACACCTGTTTGAAAAATCGTCAAAATTTGATTACATGGCCGATTTCTAAAATTCTTTTTTGGCAAGTAGATCAAAGACGAAATTATTTTCCCATGTATAGCTGATCTTGTGATTGGTTTTAGAGTACGGAAATACATGTCTTTTTAGGGCTGCCTTGTTTTGAAGCATACTGCAAAAAGCACTGATAATTACCAGATTAATTTCTTTTTGTATATGAAGGTTCTGGGTTTTTCATAAATTTCAGAAAGAAACGCAATCTATCATTGTAGACTTGAAGGATAATGAAAAATCTCGAAATAACGGCTCTTATGCGAGATTTACGATGTTACTTAAAGACTATAGCTCAGAATAAGGTTTTTAAACCTGTGTCATTTTATACTCTTAAAGTAACAAAAACAAGCATTTTATCATCTTTAAATATGTTTGACTCATTGACAAAAAAGATCAAAAGAAAATTTTATGATAGGTTTCATTGAGTTTTGGTGATTTTAAACGGAAGTACTTTTGACTGGGACACCCGGTATAAGAACACAGGGTGACTTGCAAAATTTTAGGTTCTTTTACGCGCATGTTTACTGTATTTCAGAGCCTTTTTAAAGAGGTAACATTTCTAATAATTCTTTATTTCTTGTTTCAGTTGAGGCTAATGCAAAGTGAACTAAGTGTTGAAGAAGTCGTAAAACAAAGGAGTTTAAAGGTAACCCTGTGTATTTCTTTATGGCGTTTGAAGTATTTCCAGATAGAAATTATCAATCGTTCTTGCTATTGATGGCTCATCATGTTCGTAACAGGAATCTATGATACAGTAAAAACCCGCATATAAGAACCTTCCTCGAATAAGAAGCTACAGCCTGAAATTTTCAATATTTACTCTTTAATGTAAGAACCTTTTCACCCTGGTGTTTGTAATAGGTTCTTATTTGGAAGAACAAATGCATTGATATAGTTCTCAACTGTCACAATCCGAAACATTAATTTGATTATCGAGTAAAATAGAAAAAATTGATATTGCTCCTTTGTTATCTAAAGGCCTAAACAGGTCTGGTTTCATGTTTTCGGTCACTGGTGTTTTGAGCCAATGATTTGATAAGATCCCGTGTGTTGTATGACAAATTTTATTTAGGCAGTTTCATACCTATATTTAAGTTTCGAAAACCATAATTTTAAACACACTGTAATGATTTTGTTCTCAGAATTTTCGCTGCCCTCCAGCAGCCTCCTCAGTGAGAATTATGTTCGAGCGTTTCGTTCTAATGTTAGTTTGGTCAATGTTCGATAAATTTACTGCGTCGAATGTATTCCGTCTACGCTTGTTTCTCTACTTTACTTTCACACCTGATGAAGAGTTAAGCTCGAAACGTTGTGTAATTATCATTTTACAGTACATTTTCGTATATTTAAAATATTTATCAGTTTACATATACCTAACGACGTACTACACGCAACACAAACATTGTTATTTATTATCGCGTAGAGCGTTCGAATTTTGTCGAATGTAGTCTGATTTCACCAAATTGCTAATGTTCAGTCCTCTATCGCAGAATTTTGGGTGTAAGCAGAGATTTAAAGACTGCAAACAAAAAAGTATTATTGTAAAAACTTTGTTGGGAAAATTAAGAACCTAATCTAAGAACTTACAGCCTGTTTTCAGTAATATTATCCTTTACATAACAACCAAAACAGCTTGATCTGAAAAAGGTAGGTTCTTATATGCGGGTTTTTACTGTAGGAAATTCCCTTCGTAACTCTATATAAATTGTACTTTTCTCTTAGGTTTTCAATGAAAGATGTTGGAAATCATACAAGCCAGATGACTGACAACGAAATGTGACACTTTTATACAAGTATTTTTTTTAATAATGCGAATAAATATTCACAAAATATTTGTTAGTTTGAATTGTTTGTAGTCTTTAGAAGAGTGTAAAAATCTCAAAAAATATCAGTCGATAAAAACGAAAAGAGTTTTCTTAAAAGTCTTTCTTTGCCTTATCTTTGTTGTGAAAGCGTTGAGTTGAGATTGTTTTTATATTCATATAAAAATTTACAATACATATTTTATTTTATTTTTTTATATTCTCATAATAATTTACAAACAATAACAAAGGTACATAACGATACCACAGGGAATATGGAAATACGCAGCAACCCTGAAGCCATTTCCAATGGACTTAATTACAAACATACATAAAGCACTTAATTACATACGTAACATGCAGGCAAAATGCATGAAGTGTCATCGAAGGCCAAAACCCGACCCCGACAGGGAAGAAGCCACCCCGACCAACAGAAACCCCGATAGAAACACCAAAACTACAAGCCCAAGGCCATCAGCCCAAGCCCTTTAAATTTGTTAAAAGTTAAAATCTACATGATAGTGAACAGGACTTCTGTTTTGTTTTTGGGCATGTCGAGAAATAGAACTTTTGGCTAAATTCCTAATTCCAGAAGGAAATAGTGCACCTAGAATTAAAAATGGCTAGAATGCAGTTTAGCGGGCGGCATTCGAATGTTATGTTGTTGTATGTCATACGGTAAGGGTTAGGGTTAGTTTTAGAACAGGGTTTTTAGGTTTAGTTAGGGTAAGTTAGGGTTAGTTAGGGTAAGTTAGGGTTAGTTAGGGTAGGTGAGGGTTAGTTGGGGGTAAGTTAGGGTTAGGGGTTTGTTTAGTTGAATATCTGCAAAAGGAATATGACATCTAGCGCCGCCCGCTATAAACTGCACTCACTCGTCCCAAAAAGAATCACGAAAGTTAAGTTGAAGCCCCAGTTTGATGGGGGTTTGATGACGGATTTAAAATTCACAAATTGGTTGCAGTCTTTTTCCTGAGCGATTTTTCAAACAGTGCATACATTTTTGTGACTCACTCGGTATAATATCACAATGAATGTGAATAGATGAATTGCAGTGAACAGAAAAACTCAAAAATAGAGGTTCAACGACCAACTAGTTTGCCATCTCCTTGAGTTTAGCTTTCAAAAGTTTCTTACTGCTTCTCAAACACAGTACCAAAGTTTCTTAAGTTTTCGGCCATTCTAGTGCTAGTTTCTTATAAACAAGTTTCTGACAAAAGCCTAAATTTGTGTGTTATGGCTTTTACTCAAGCTGATTGGCTCGTTTATTTTTACAAAGTCAATTAATTTTTGTAACCAATCAGAACTTGATGCGGAATTTTTGCGTATTATTCTCCCATAATGCTTTGCGAGAACACGCTTGCTCGTGCTCATCTTTCGAATAGGCCCTGAAAAGCAAACAGCAAACAGGTGATTTTGAAAAGAGACGACGTTTCTTGCTTGAAAAATATCTAAAATCAATGTATCGTCAAAGAAGGTACGGTGGACCAAACGACAGGAAGCAAAACAACTCAAGAGACTTCAGAGGAGGTCAAGGCTCGCGCTACAAGAGAGACAATCGAAGGGGGAATAACAGCGGGCCTAATCGAAGCGCAACAACGAAGCCTGATGTCATTGAAGTGAAAGCCGAAGAGCCGCCAGCTGCAGTACAAGAAGAACAACAACAGAATAGTAATACAGTTGCTCCCGTAGAACCCACTCCTGAAGGTGAGGATGAATTTGAGGGTATGGATGGGAAAGTAAATGATATTTAAAGAATATCAATCACATTGATTGGTTTTTTGTAGAATGTTCCCGAAACGTACTAGACTAGTCTACGTGTAGACTAGCAGTCTACTAAGGCCTAATTTTGAACTGGCCATTAATTACTAAAGACTTGAATTTGTGATTTTATGATCACAATAGGTTGTTTACAGCAGTCAATGCGAGGGGCTCTGTCTGATGCAAATAATTGTGGGTGCTTCTTTTGTACTCACTTTTGAAACAAACCAGTGCCCCTGCCAGACACTTTGCTAAATATTGGGAGGGCGAAGCTATTGTTTCAGTTGAAATGCAGTGTTTGTTCCCATCGTTTTCAAAGAAAGGATCATNTTTCAGTTGAAATGCATCGTTTTCAAAGAAAGGATCATTGGATTCCTCAAAATTGGCGGGGCCACCGCACTTCCTCACCCCCCCTAGTGTCCACCACTGAAACAAACTCTATGGCGCAAACAAAAATGGTTAGCCCCTACAACTTTAGTTAGTAATTGACTCATTCTGATAGTTGGAATGGATATTGACTTACATTAAAGGCAATTTTGGAGGCAATATGTTGAACCCTAATTAATATTTTTGTACATGTCTGAAAATATTAATTCCCGAAATTTGTTGTGGTCCTAATTGTTCATCTTCAAAATTTTCTGCAGTACGTACATATAAATAATACAGCAGTATATTTACTGTTTGAAATGTAATGTCTTGATGCTCATGAATGAAACATATATACATTTTGCATTGAAAAGGAATGTATTACTGAGAGATCTACTTCAACGAAATTGCATTATATAATGATTCCTGCGATGGATGTAATTGAAAATATTTTCAATTACATCCATCGCAGGAATCATTTTCATCATCTACAACAATTATTCATTAGAAATTTCTGACGAAGAACCCTTGGAAAATGTAAAATAAGCGCGTCTGTAAACTTATCATATTTTTGATTTAGAAAGCAGAGATGGTTTTTTTAATCATCCAAAATTTCTGTAAAAACTGAGTAAAAAAGTTTGAATTTCCACAAAAAAACGTCCGAAAATATTTTGTCTAAAATTTATTCCTCCAAAATATTTTGTATTTATATAATGTATTTGCTTTTCCCAACAGATATTGCAAGTTCTAATTAATCATGAATATTGATACTGATTTGCAGCAATAAGACTTACTTTGACACTATGTCCTGTGACAGGCAAAAAGAACGGATGTGCATCAGGCAGTCGGGAGGTGTGGGTGGCAGGAAAAGCAATGAATATTTTGGTAGGGCAGTGGCGGATACAAGGGGGAGGGGTGCAGTCACCCCCAAATGTTGGGTAAAGCAAAGACCTTTTGTTTGAAAACAATGGAAATAAACAATGCTCTTTAACTGAAACAATAGCTTTGTCCCCCCCAATATTTGACAAAAGTGTCCGCCACTGTGGCAGGGGAGCAGTAAATAAATAGATTTCAAGGAGGGCAATTTAATTTTTTGAACAATTCAGGACAGCCATTTACAGCTCCCTGCAGCATTCAAGGGGGGCCTGGAGGGGAGTAGGAGCTATGGCTCTCCCCAAATGGCCAGGCCTGGCAATAGTATAGTGCAGTGAAGCCCCTGATCGCATGACATGTTTTAAAGAATACAAATACAAGCAAGGCAAACACAGACTTACTTAAGCATTTTTCAGTAGCTGCAAAAACCACCTGTTTAGCTTGCACCTTGACTTCAGCCAATTAAAAATTTAATCCAGCAACTAGCGTGATCGTATTAATTAACTGATTTATTTGATTACAGGATTTAAAAAAAGTCCTATATAGGTTCTGTTCTTTGACAAACTTAATGAATGAAACGACAATATAAAAAATAAATGACTAAAGTACCATAAAATAGCGTAGATGTAAAAAACACAACATTTTGAGCATGTACTCGTTATCAAGTGAAACTTTGACTTGATAACAAGTACATGCTTGAAACGTCATGTTTTTTACATCTAACGCTATTTTATGGTACTTTAGTCATTTATTTTTTATATTGTCGTTTAATTTTTATGGTACCACACACAACAAACATATTTTTAATGAATGAAACTCACCTTGATAAAATGGGGCCTGACTGCAGTGGTCGCTGGAGTGCCAATGTAAACACAATGAAAAATACTCAAAACTCATTCTGCTCATAAAGTAAAATGTTTGACAGTGAAACAGAAACAAGACAAGGAAGCTCCAATTTAGTTTCATATCATTTTAAATTCCACTACATACAATTTAAATACTAACTATACAAATATATAAACAACTAAACTAGAAACAGTTAGTGAGTGCGGTGTTTTGAGTATTGGAATCAAGCAAAGCAAATTATGGAACAGCAATTAATAACAGGCCTTTCTAGTTCTGTTGGCATTACAAGGTGGATGCCTGTCTTGCAACCCACTCTGTTCTTGTAGTGCAGTCAGTTCTGTTGACATCTGACCATAGTCAATCTGACATACAAAGATCAATGGCCCTCTCAGAAATCATTCAGCTACTACTTTCATCATTGTTCATTTGGAATTAAAGATTTCTATCACCCATGAAAGTTGTTTCCTCACCACAACTAAAATCAGACAAATAAAAATTCCACAGAACAAGAGACAGATTAAGAGCGCTTTGATACCACTGCCTTTGAGGTTTGACCCCTTTGACCATTGGCACTTGACCTTTGACCTCAGCATACATCTATCAAGTTGATCTGATTCAACTCAAATATTATTGTGGCTCTGCGGCAACTACAAAGATATAATAATAATACTAGCTGTTAACCTTGTTAAGTGAAGTGCTAGGTCTGTCTTTGTGGCTTTAATTTTGTATAGACGCAGAAGTCATGACAGTTTCTGGTAAGCAGGAGCATTGAGGTATACTGGTTGCAATGTGGTATAATACATTTGGCATGTAAAACACATGCATACGAAGTTATTTTCGAGTTACAGAAACGCCAGAACGTATCCACTTGGTTGCAGAGGAGCTTTGGTGCGACCTCAAAGATGGCAGTTGCTAGGAACCTTGTAGCTACTTGAAATCAAATTTCACATACTATTGCTTAGCGAAGAGCAAACTTTCCCTGCAGATCGCGCCAAAAAGACGAACACAGAAATACCCGTGNCAGGTAATTTTGTAAGAAAAATATGTTTCTTAAATTTAACAGCACTGCCTTGCCATTTATATCCGGCATGCCAAAAGAGTTTCTAGCATGAAAATAGAATACATAAAACCCTGAGTTGGCATTGTGAATAATAGATACCATGAAAATTGCATTGTTGTTATTTGTAAAGACATTCTCAAGTGCTGTATGCAAAGGAATGAATGGTGAATCATTATTATCTTGTGCATTACTGAAGAAAGAGCCTTGGGAAACATTACCAAATCTAATTGAGCTTCCTGACCCATTAGTTTGTTTCAGTGGGTGGTTTTACAGTAGTAGCTTTTGTTGCCACAATGGGCAATTCACTGTTTATCACCACAAACCACAAGGGATGATTCACTTTTTCTTTCCACAATCTGCCTATTGTCCTTAGTTCTTTTGTTCTCTTCAACTTTCGCTCGTTGGTGTTGTTGTTGGTTAACATAACGACCCAAGCCAGCTAGTCAGCCAGCCTGTCCGCCCACCCGCCCGTCCTTGATTTGGTAATGTATCTCGTATAGATAGCTCCTTCGCTTCGCTTCGCAGCAACTAGCTGTTAACATTGTTAAGGAAGTGCTGCTCTATGGCGCAGTTTGTTTGAAACTGCCCTAGGAAATGAGTCAAAATCCACAAGACCCCAATCTTTGAGTAATTCAATGCAAAATGTACAAATCATCATGAGCCCCCTTTTCAAATATAAGCGGCTTTTTTGTGAACATGATTTATTGAAATGTTAGTTGAGTTGGTTATCCAGCAGTAAACATTGGCAATTGTTGTTGTCGCTGATTTCTCTTACTTCTTGGTTTGTTCAGGTATCATTGATGGTACACAAGGACATGACGACATATTTAGGGTGTGGGGATGTCGATAGGAGTGGGTTTTCCTGCCAATAGTCTCTAGATATGTGTCCTTTTTGGTTTGAAAATTGTTTACATCACTAAAGAAGGGTATTTTTCCGCACAAATTCCTAATTACAGTGGGTACGAAGACAAATTTTTCCACTCATTCTTTTTCTTTAAAATTGGGTAGTGTTCTGGAATTTGTTTGCTCAATTAGTAGTCGGTAGTGTTCTGCAAACTGAATTGTAAAGGCAGACTCCCGTGCATCCGAAGGTCACGTACCCCTTGTGAAAGAATATTAGCCTTTCAATTTTCGACTTCTCACATGGTTCCACAGTTCACTCACTCTGGCATTTGGGCACTCCTGTTTTTGCTGTAATTCAGTAATTGATTTCATCGTCTTCTCCAGACATTTTACAGTTATGTTTCGTTCAATTCCTACCCTGACCATCCCACCTTGGACACCCCTGCGTATTTGCTCAAAAATATTCCCCACCCCGGGCATTTTCCAGTATTTTGTTCCCCAGAAACAAGTCATTTGATAACACTAGGGCATTTCGTGTTATACAGTGACTGAGAATATAGCAGGTTTTCAGTGCCCAGCTCCTGGGCATTCGCCACAAACAATCTCTGGTCCCCGGGCATTTGTGGCGTTTGTGCAATCAACTTTTGTTGACCCCAGGCTGCCCAGGGGGGGGGGGGATGGTCAAGGTTGGTTGAATGATATTGCTCAGTTCTCAATAATCCTTTTCATTTCTGTGCATAAAGGTTGGCAAGTTAAAACAATCACATTACAAAATAGAAGCATTCCTCGTTGATTGTATGTTTGTCTTAGCGATCATTAACATTTCTGCTCTTTTGATATCCCTGCAACGACTTACTGTTGTAATTGAGTACACTCATTACAAAAGTCGTTTATGAATTGATGCATGTAATCTTGCACGCAGAAGCTATAAATACCTTTTATCTTTCAAATGCACGTTATAGTGGTTGCTGTTGTGTCCAATCACAAACTGTTGTGATTGTTCGTTTGTTCTTATTGCTCTTTTGTTCTAACGTCTATTGAAAGACATATCCAACCCAATTTTTTTCGTTGATCGCGTCTAGTAAGCTGCCGCCCTTGCGCTTGGCAGCAATTTCAGAGAATTAATACACTGATACTGAAAATTAAAAAATATCCAAATACAACAAGAGGAACAAATTAAATTGTAAGGAGGGAATTATATACTTAAAAACAATTTTCATGTACTTTAATTCCGAATCAAAGAACGTTTTCCTGATGAAGAACGAGTTTGTCATTTCCAACTGAGACACTTGTTTCTATGTAGTTTCTTTCTCTCAGGTTATACATACGAAGAAACATACGTGGAAGCTGATGTTGTAGGTTTTGACGAAACAGTCCAAGAAGAGCAAGCCACAGGGGAACAGACAGTCATTGATTTGGAACAGCCGCCAACAAAACAAGAAGCAGCAGGCAGCAGAGACCAATACAAGTTTGAAACTCCAAAACACAATATGCAAGAAAGGTCAAACAGTGGGGCAAGCAGGAGACAGAGGGACAATCAGAGAGATAATCAGAGAGATAATCAGAGAGATAATCAGAGAGGCAATCAGAGAGATCAAAACAATGCCAGAGAACAACAGGAACAAAGAGAACAACAGGAACAAAGAGAACAAAACAAAGATTCTTCAAATTCATTTGAGACAAATGAGTTTGGTGTTTTCTCTTTAGGAGGGAAAAGATTGGTTGATCTGTCTTCTTTAGTCTTAGCGCATGAGAAAAAGTTTAGTGGCAGAGCAAGGCTTTTTGTTGCAAACCTGGCAAATGTTGTTTCAGAGGATGAGCTGAAAACTCTCTTTGGTAAATTTGGAGAGACAAGTGAAGTGTACGTGAATAAAGATAAAGGCTTTGGGTTTGTTAGATTGGTAAGTTATTGATATTAGACAATTTTTTGTAAGAAACTTGGGTCAGCTCATAGTACTAAAAGTTTCTTTATTTCACGTGAAAATGTCCACTTTTTATTGCTAATAGTTTCTTGATATGTTCTTTCTCTTTTTTGTGTGTACATAAATTATGATGTACAGGGTGTCCCAAAAAACATGTGCACCGTTTCAATGGTTGCTGCTGAGCAGCCATAAATCCAATTTACCTGTTTTTAAATTTTTTCAATTGAAAAGATTTCAATTTGGAGTACGAGACCTTGTTTGAGTAAATCTGATAAATAGTTTTTGATTTTTGAGCAGGAAATGCAAAATTACTTGTTGCTTCAAAGCTACAGTAGAGGATTTGATATTCTTCATTAATGTCAAAATAAAAGAAATTGAGTGAAAAAACATACTTAAAGTAGCCCGGTTTTTTAATTTTCACAAGTAAAACACATTCATACACTTGGATTTTGTGATAACCAAGGCATAACATGTCTACAGTTGCTAGAAATAGTGATGTGCAACACAAGTGCTGCAGAGCCTGACATCAATCCATCAGTGATTTTCCTTCTCTAAAGTCATGAAGTCCTTTAAGACCAACCATATTGCTTTCCATAGGCTTTCTGGTAAACATTCTTGAGTTACGTGGTCATTAATTACTCTCAAATGTGTTTCCTGGTACAAATGTTAAGTTGAAGTCCATTTGATGTTAAAATTCAAGGTATAACGTTAAGTACGGAGATAAAATCCTTTTCTGGTTTTGAAACAACCAGTGATTTTGACTTTCTTTCTCCATAACTCAGCAAGTACGTGTCGTGGAAATACTCATACTTGGTATCAAACTCTAAGTTGAAGTCTCCTCTGTTCACAAATCTGAAAAGCCGCGAATAAAAAAAATAAAAACTATTTTGGCACACACCCAGTATAATTGCTATGACAAAGAGAATCACTTTTTTCCCAAGGATTACAAAATAAATGCAGAGATTGCTAAAAATGCACTGGATGGTTATTCTTATAAAGGCAGATTCCTAAAGGTTAAATTTGCAGCACACCAATCAGCAATAGAAATTCATGGTCTTGATCGATTTTCATCCAACGAATCACTTGAATTAGCTTTTGCGCAATTTGGAGTGGTAGAACGTGCGTCCGTTATCTGTGATGAAAGAGGCAAATCAAAAGGATACGCTGTCGTTGAATTTGCATACAAGAAGTCTGCTACAACAGCGCTACAGAAAATAAATGATGGCCTGTTTGTGCTTGGGAGGTAAGAAAAAATCAATGCATTAAATTGTTTACTCTTTGCAACCTTTCTGCCTTAGATAATTCATTGCTGAGATTTGGTTGGACAAATATTCTGGTGCAAGATTATTTGTTGAGTTGTACATTGTAGTCGCTGTTTCCTTTTGAATTATGTCATAAATTGTTGCCCATTTCAGCCTCTTAATGTGACTAGCTGCTGAAGCATCATAGCTGCTATTCGCAAGACTTCTGGCAGCAGGATTTTGCAACTTTTGGAGGGTCTCAATTTGAGTAGCCCTTGCACAAACTTATCTTTATATATATACTTGTTTTTCTGGCCACTAATGAAAGTATTTTGACCCCATGTTAAGCTACTCTTGAGTCCGGAATAGACATCCCCCTGTTAGTAATGAGTTTTTTGGGAAAAAATCCACCCAGGACCTCCTTTATTCTACCGGGTGTCCCAAGAAAGGTAACAGATTTGATCGGGCGGGGCTAGCGCTAATAATTTAGCTTGAATCAATCAGAAATAATTTTAAAACTAATCCCCGATAGTTAACTTGAAGTTAGATACATTTTTTGTTGATATTTGTGCACTGAAAATCGAACTATTAATCTTGAAAGCCGAGATTTGCCTCCACCTCCAAACTAAAGCTCTTGGGTTTTGGCCTAACCTGCCAACCCGCTGCTTAGAGGAATCTCCTCAATTGTAAACACAGGTAAACCATATGTTAACTTTCTTGAAGTGAATAAATGGAGCGGGCCGAAGGACAAAAATGCCTATCTTATCTAGGGCCGAAAATATGGAATAGTCTTCCATCTGAGCTGAAATCATCAAACAATATAAATACATTCAAACATAAGATCAAAGAAATTTTTTTCCAAAATATACAGAAAAGGGAAGATGACATATATGTCTTCTATTAAGACCCTTTATTATCGCTCCCGATCATGTTTGGTCTTACAAATCACGTTTTGTATCGAAAACACATTCAAATCAGTTTTTTCCCCTTCAACAAACGTTTTTTCCGTTATACCGACACCTCTAAGGGGACCATTATGGAAATAAGGTCAGCTTGACCTTTAAATGCTATCGCTGCCACTGTAATTAGGGGTGTTCTTCTTTACATTTTTAACCTTGTATATTGTATTGTATCTAATATTATAAAACTTGTAAATATTTTTAATTTTAATTTTGTGGCAAATTGATACATACATACATGTTCCCAATTTGCAGTTTATTGTTCGATTGTCAAGCAGCAAAGTGTAAATTTTCATATTTCTTATTTTTTAGGCTACCGAAACCAGTCACTGCAAAACCCTTAGCGCAAACAGATACTGAAGGTATTCATGAAAATGATTTAGAAAGAGTTCCAGGAATCATGAAGTAATTCTACATTTTATATTTATTTTTATTTTAATGGCAAATATTAGCAGATGTTCAATAGACAATAACGCTAAAGATTACAGCCACGCAAAGCATTTTGGTAAAATGCTCCCTGATGACCACCAAACGACATAGAAATTTTGGTCTGCCTTTTCGACTAGCAAAACTGTGGTGAAGTTCCGAACAAATAAACAATGTAAACAGAATTTTGTAATTCGAACAAGAATCTTTAATTAAAACTTCAATTCGAATCAAAACTTTACTTCTGTGTTGGAAAGGTTTCCTTTCGAGCCATGTTACATTCGAATTCAAGGTCGATTTGAATTCAAGCTAGCTAGTCAAAATGATGGCAGACCAAAATGTTTACGTTGTTAGATCTTCAGGGAGCTTTTTACCAGCATGCTTTGCAGTAAAACACAACAGAGTCTTTGAAGCTGCCATATTTAGCATAATTGTCTATTGCTGTAGCACATAATGTAGCAACAGTCTTTGCCTAATAACAGGGATTCTAGCTATATACATGCAGATTTGTGTGTTTGTGAGAATGTTTTGAAATTGTGGGATGAAATACTATAGTGAAGACCAAGCTATAGTATTACCAAGCTATAGCGAAGAAACTGATGGTATGGCAGACAAATTTTCAAATATCAGTGCTTTGTAACATTAATTGGCATCAAATTTTTAAAGAGGCTTAGTGTAAATGGCCATTACTGTACATCTTTCTTTGCATTATGGCTTCAAAAGAACTTCAGGTAATTTAGCATAATTCCAGGGAGAGCATTTTTGATATCATTATTTATTATTATATATACATATTCAAACTTTTAGCTTTTTCGTTCAATGAAAGGGAGTATAATATGAGAGGGATTCATCTAAAACTTCTACCGGGTGTCTCAGAAAAAAGTACCCCCTTTTGACTGGAAACAGGAACGAAACGATAAAATCTCGGGACTTTTCGACTGCACAATTAAATTTGGTAATCTTCAACTTAAATGCACATACCTTGCATTTATAAATCGTCCACGAAACGCCAGAGATACGAGCTCCCAACGTCCAAATTTTAAGTGCGCCTGAAACCAGAGGTTTTGGGAAAGGGCCTAACCATGATTTGATTTCTTGGGCATTTTCCAAAGGAATTTTCAACTTTTTCTCTTTTAGTTTTTACTTTTGAAAAGAATTCCACTTGGAGATCTTTCAATTGTTCTTGAAAGAACTTTTCTTTTGAGGAGAAAATCGTTCCTTGCATTCCATTGAAAATGTATTTGCATCAAAGAAGAGGAAAAGGAGCGCATGCACGCTTATTTTGGAGATGTGGAACGAGCTTATTATTCTCACTACAGTTGTCTTCTATTTGTTTACTCAGGGTCGTGGCTATGCGTCTATGATTCTTTTCAAAAGCAAAAACTAAAAATAACAGTTTAAAATACCGTTTGAAAATGCTCATGATATCTAATCATGCTTAGGCCCTTTCTCAAAACCTCTGGTTTCAGGTGCAATCAAAATTTTGACGTTGGGAGCTCGTATCTCCGGTGTTTCGTGGACGATCTATAAATGAAAGGTACGTGCATTTAAGTTAAAAATTAAAAAATGTAGCTGTGGAATCGGAAAGTCCCGATATCATATCGTTTTGTTCCTTTTTCTAGTCAAAAGGGGGTACTTATTTTTGAGACACCCGGTACTAAAATTAAAAGCACCGAAGAAAAACGTAGAAGTTCTGGAAAACGTTTATTTCTGGTTGATGACTTACTGTAGCAATTTGGTGATGTCACAGCTTCAAAACTAGTAGAATTAAAAAGAAAAACGCTGTCAATTTTGAAAATTATTGCGATAACAGAAATTTACTGTCTGGAATTATAGTAAAGTTTACAAAGTTCCCTTTGAGAACTTCATTTGAAAGAAAGATGGATTAACGATTTACACTAATAAGTTTAAAGATTTGATGCCTATGTTGTGCCTTGAAGAGCTTTCAAGAAGATCTGCTTTGGATGTTTTTGACTGAATCATGTGAGCATGAGTCCAAGAACTAACAAAATGAAGAAACAAAATATATTTGTGTTTTAGATATAACTTAAGTTGTTGTATTTCAGGGATCGTGAATACAAAGCAAGATTCGTGTTGCCAGATACAGAAGAATATGCCGTTGCAAAAAGGTGGAAAGAGTTGGAAGAAGGTGGCAGAACACAAAAAGAGGGATTAGATCGACAAATCGAGGAAGACAGAGAGAAACTGGAGATTGAAATTGAGAATGCTATGCATGATCAAGAGGCTGATTACATCAGACAAGGTATCAATTTTAAGAAGCAGTTATTTCCAAAATTTGTCATTTTTATGGTAATTTGAACTTGATAACAATTGCTATCAAGAAAGATCCTATGCTTATCAAATTGTTAACGTTGCTGTACTGACAGACACAACTTTTCATGCTTTTAGTGTGAAAAGTTGAATATTATCGATAACACATTATGTTGTTAATAAGAAATAGAATGACGAGAAGCTTCAGCTTCTATGGCAAAGAAACGCAACATTGCCCGAAAATCAGGCCTTTGCTCAAATGCAATGACCACGGTATTTATGTTTAATCTATTCTTTCGGCTACAAACACAAATTTTAATCAACGCAATTGAATCGCCAGTCTTTTTATTTATATCCGATTAAACCCATGGATTTATTTTTTGTGTGTCACTTGGTGTAAAATAGATGCCATTTCTTTCAGAATTATTACAAAAGCAGGCAGCTCTAGAAGAAGAGATTCGCAGAATTGATGAGATGAGAAGAGGGGAAAGCATGATGATCAGACAAGGGGGGCATCACAATTTGTAAGTTAATTGATTTGTTAAAAAGAGCAGTCTTGCATTATCCTGTGCTGTCTTAGTTTTGTGAACCACAATTTCTCGCTGTTAAAATGTAGCAAAACAGTTGTAATTAACTGGAATGTCTCTTTTTTTGCTAATAAATATGATATTTCGTTGATCTACTTCAGAAGTCTGGGTGATGTTTTCGTAGTTTTGAGAAATGCAAAATACCTGTGGAATCATCTGTTTTACGTCTTACAATTTTTATTCAAACTTCTTTTATGATGGTTGTCTGAATTTTAGCATCTATTAGGCCTAGTAGATTAGATTTCACTGGATGTTTTGCAGATACTGTAAATCCTATAATGAGCACCCTGGGTGCTCTTTGACAGGGGCCCTCATTCAAAAAAGGCACTCATTGAAGGGTGGGCGTTCATTAAAGATTTGTAATTCTCGCAGTTAATGGTTGTTAAAAAGATTCTGAATCAAAAGTGAACACCATAACGTTGTTTCATACTATTTATAAAGGAACTAAAACCAGGCCAATCAAGGACTTGAAGCAATGAAAGCTCATTTTTCATTGCTCATTACGAGTTTACAAGCCACCTTACGTGTTTCTTCCTACAAGTATACATGTAACTATCACTGAGACTTTGATACACGTTTTAAGGGGAGTGCATTCAAAGATGGACACTCGGTAAATGTTTTGGCTTTTAGGGGGTGCTTATTTAAGACTGAGCGCTCATTCAATGATTTGCGGTATCTAGTTAGAGCATGTCCTGTTGCCTGCATTCCCTGTTAGCATTTCCCCGTTGGCTACATTCACATCATAATCCTTGATTGATTACAGTGATCGTGATCAAAGGAATCATCATTTCAGAGGAGACAGAGACTTTCGGGTATGAACAAATGGCCTTTTCGTCAATTTATTTTGAATTTTCAGTACCAAGTAGATATTATGTATGTTCTTTTTGCCAGCATGCAAGATATGAGAGACCGAAACATGCCACAAAATGACTCAGCTCGAATGCAAGATGATTTCATTAGACAACACCAACAGGAATTGCGAAGGAGGCAAGGAGCAGACAATGGGATGAGGGTCAGTCATCGATCTTTGTCTTGCTTAAACTCCCAAATATAAGGCAATGGCAGTATGAGACCGAGCAGCCATTGGATGTAGAGAACAGCCACATCTCTTTCACTATTTTGTAGGAAACATTAACATGGTTGCATATATTGGCGACGGAGAGTTTGTTATTATGCTCTTTGCAAACCTTCGCTCATTCAAAGTTCCCAATTTTTAACTGAAAATTTTTAGGGAACTTATTTTACAGTCAATAAATTGTTTCACTGACAAAGAGAAATTGTATGATATTCCTGTGCCTTGTACAATTTTTATGAGAAGATGTGTGCATAGTTTGTGAGAATGTGGCGCAACCTTTCATAGAGAGCATTTGAAAACTGCTGCCTATTTATTGAGCCTGCAATAATTATCTGAAACATCAGAAGTCTGGAGTCCCTGATAAAATACAATGATGCAATGATAAAATGATACTTTACCCACAAGCAAAGATGATGTTTAGGGGTGTTTCACTAAAATTCTTTGCATTTTGTTGCATAATATTATAAAACTCAAAACTGATTCCATTTGAGAATGTGATGAATTCTAGCAAAATGCCTCTTGATGCCATCTATATTGTAATCTTCTTTTGGTAATTCACATGTGTAGGGCCGATAGTTGTCAAGATTGTCATGTAAAGATGCTCACTATGTTTTTGAAATATCTCGTCCACTAAACACTGCTTTGTGAATTTCAATCTGTTCAATTTCTTTCGTAAACAGGGTATGCAAAATGCCGGCATGGGTATGGGTGGATTAAGTCCTGCAGCTGCTCTCGCAATGGCTGCAAGTGGAAATCCAGCTGCATCTGCTGCTGCTGCCAACATATTGCAGGTATGAATTGAATCATATTGCTAATGATGCCGTAAAACTGATGCATGAAAACCGCAAATTTTTGGAGCCTCCCTGTGGATCCTGCAGCCCTGTTTACGAAATGTTTACTTTACTTTACTTGATCTCCTTGGATAAAATAAGAGATGGATGGAGCTATCCTGTCAGTCAACAGATTAAAAAGTTGAAACATAGGAACGGTTAAAGTAGATTTTAAAAGGAATTTCTGTTGACAAATTTCTCAAAGCAAAATGAAAAATGACTGTTAAGCCCTGTTTAACATTAGGTCATTGAAGTCGCTGGGGTCGTTAGAGTCGTTGGAAACAAAGGAAACCAATGAAGCCAACCGGGCCAACAAAACCAACAGGCCAACGAAGCCAACCGGGCCAACAAAACCAACAGACCAAAAAAGCCAACAAAGCCAACAGGTTGGTTTTCTTGGCTTCGTTGGCCAGGTTGGCTTCGTTGTTCTGTTGGCTTCGTTGGTCTGTTGGCTTTGTTGGCCTAAAGACCAAAAGACTGAATGTGAATGGCAAAAACTCAGTCATTTGGGGTCGTCAGGTTTGTTGAGGAGTTTAACTTCGCCATTCACATTCAGTCTTTGGGTCTTTTTGGTCGTTATGGTCGTTTGTTGCAATGACTCCAGCGACTTCAGCGACCTAATGTGTACCAGGCTGTAATGAATGCAAAATGGACACAAATTTGCTGATAACCGATGAAGTCGTAGTCCTCGATAGTAATATAATCCTTAAAAAGTTCTAACCTTTTACCTAGGTTCTTAGAATGGAAATTAGTTTGTACCTCTGTCTCGGTGGTAGTGAACCTTTCTGATGATTTTGAAAATCGATGGACTAAAGGTATTGTTATTGTCCCATATTCTCCTTGTAGGCGATGAAAGGCTCAGATATGGGATCAGGAAGAATGCCCGGACCACATGGAATGCACATGGGACCAAGAGGAATGGGACCAGGGGGAATGGTAAGTTACTATACCTTTTGGCTTTTTGTTTCATGCATTTATTTAGTTAGTACATCCTTTTTGGTATTCTTATCGCGGCAATATGTCTCCAAAGTTCAAGTTTCAAGATTTTCGCTAGCATGGAGAGTAATTAATCAACACAGATCTAGAAGTGGTTAATGCCAGAAGAATTGCAAGGTATGTGTGCGATTATTTACTTTTGTGGTAAAAATGGGGCACATTTGACAAGATGGTCAAGAGAACAACCCGGACTACACAGCTGTAGGCTGTAGGAGCTTTAGTTAAACAGTGTAGGTTCATTGTCCACCTAGCATTTAAATATATACATATGCGTTACGTACAACCATTCATTGACAGTTTTGTGAATATAAAGTGGCAGGGTACGAACCTGGTGAAATTGCAAATTTGACCATGATGAAAAATTTGGGGTTTGACCAATTTGCTAGAAATTAAGTTGTGAATACCAATATGACTTGTGAAAGTGTACTAACATCCAATTAGCGGTTCCAAGAATCATTTAACTAGAATTGCGAGGGGGGATATAAGAGCAATTTTATGCAACTTTTTGCAAATTTCCTGCAGAAACTTGTAGACATTTTCTGAAGATTTACCCCCAAACAAGATGATGTCGTGTTTTCAGCGCTGCTGTGACGTCATGCGGTCTGGATGAATCAATAATCCTAAGAGATGTTTGCGTTGTTGCTATGTACAGACTTGTATCAAATGTTACCCGCATAAATTACACGTATTAATATTTCCAGTGGTTGCTGGTCCTGAGGATGCACTTCATTGGCTACAGTAGCCTCCCTTATACCATCATAATTCTATAAGTACATGGCGAATTGTTAGTGACAAAATATAATTCATATGAACGGTGAAATTGTATTTGATGAATGAGAACTTGCTTAACAAAATTTGACAATGCTTACATTGATATTGTAAGCATCATGAAGATAGATGTTATGCATACCAAAATTGACGCTCCTGGTTGTCTTGTCTGATAGATTGTTGTGAGAGCAATGTTACTACAGTTTCACATGTGCGTACATAACGTCAGTAAGAGTGAGAGACACTGTCATGTTATGTTTTCCCTATGCAAGACAAAAACATAAAGCTCAGAGAATTAAAATAGTTTCAATTGCAGCTTCGAATATGATAGGTACTTGAAGAACAGCACAGCACAGCAATTTTATGAAAATTGAACTGACTTCTTAAATTTTAGAAGCATTTTGACCTACTGCACATTTTACGAAATGTCGCCTCATGTCAAACGTGTAGAGATAGGAACAACTAGAAGTGATGAATGAAACGAGAGCTGTGTGACACAGCTGTATGTCACTTTTTGACCTGTTGTAAATTTAACGAAATGTTTTCAACCTCGATGCAGATACTGTAGAGATAGAGTTATAAGGCTCGTGTTTTACACGCAAAGCTCTTAACTGAGTAACTGGAGACTATTCCAACGCAATATAATGATATTTCAGAGTTCTTTGCCAAGATGAATTTTAGTGAATAACAGTGATTCAAAGTCAAGCGATTCTCGTTGTGAATTTCACGATAAATACATCTTTCCAACTGTTGTTGTCCACACGAAATGCATGGTGCAAGGTAAATGTTCCTTGCGAAACTAGTAAATACGTTGCTGTGGTTAACAGTGTCAAATGTGAAGTTACTGAGTTATATATGGTATGAACATACACCCCATACACTATATATATAACTCTAGTAAGGAACAAGTATTTGCGGGTTGTGCTTTTGATTAATAATGTTATTAGATATATGGAACTGAATTTGAAACAGATCTACTTACATTTTTAAACATGCACCGTAATCTAGATCATCCTATGTATAACTCTAGTAAGGAACAAATATTTACAGGTTATGCTTTTGATCAATAATTTTATCAGACATATGGAATTGAGTTTTGAAACAGGTATTACATTATGTTTACATTTCTAAACATGCACCGTAATTTAGATAAAATAATGGCATGTTACCAAGGTGACGATGAGTTACCTCGTACACCTCATTACACCCTAAACATAACTCGAACAAGGAACAAATATTTGCAGGTCACGCTCTTGATCAATCATTGTATCAGATATATGGAACTGAATTTGAAACAGGTCTACACACATTTTTAAACATACACGGTAATTTAGATAAAATAATGATATGTTACCAAGTTGACGATGAGTTACCTCGTACACCTCATTACACCCTATACATAACTCGAACAAGGAACAAATATTTGCAGGTCACTCTTTTGATCAATCATTGTATCAGATATATGGAACTGAATTTGAAACAGGTCTACACACATTTTTAAACATACACGGTAATTTAGATAAAATAATGATATGTTACCAAGTTGCTTGCTTGCTCACTCGAGTAAAGGTAAAGATATAGTGCTTTATTTTGCAGCCGACCAAATGTTGATCTCGTCTCTACATCAGGGGGACTGTAATTTCGTATGCCCGCGATATCCTGATTGTTATTTTAATAACAGATATCTTTAAAGGCGGCTTTAAAGCGTAATTTTGTAGCTCATTTATTGCTAACTGCGACACGTTCACACATTTAGAGAAAATACGATTCATTGTTAGATATCAAGAGATTATGAACACTTAATCTCAATAATCAACACCAAACTGATGAACACATGAGATAAGAAATTTGGCTCAAAATTTGAATCTTTATTCAATAGCTCCAATGAGACATGATATATATTCAAGAGGTTATATCTTTCAATTGTTCCGACTTCGTTATGTACTTTTTGTCTGCTTAAAAATATGCCTCTTCCGGCGTCTCTGCCTGTGTATGTGGTAAGTTGAGAATCATTTTCACACTATGGTTATCTTTTGTCGTGTGTAGGAGGAATTTTTGTGCATATTCATCTTAACAGTTATATTTTAACGAGACATTTTCACCTCTTGAGCAAATTCAAATGAAAGAATTTCATTGAAATTTAGCACTATAGTTAGTGGAAAATTATGATGAGTACTAAGTAGAGGTGAATATTGTTTATAGTTGCTGTATTTCCCGCAGAGTACAATATAAAAAATATTACAAAATACATTATATGTGGACTTAATTCAAGAGCACTGGATTACGTTTGGATAATGAACCCTAAAATATCCCAGGAAGGGAATTGTGCGAAGATAATTCTTTCCTCTCTCTAAGAGCGGAGGTATTATGCTGCTTCGCAGCAAATGTAATGTGTAACGAAGGCATGTTTTATTTAGGATTTGGATTGTCTATAACAACGCAGGTAATACGTAAGACTACGAGCGTTGCTGTACAGTTATGAACATAAGCTCCCATATTTTGGTTCCTAACGCTTTTATCTTTTTCAGGAAAACTGCCAAATATAGTGCAGACTAATGTACTGTGTCAGTATGGGCATGTTAGTTTACTAATATGAAATATACTTCAACAAGTTACTATATTTGTACAGCCACCTACATATGGAGCTCTTTTCACATAGATGTTTTGAAAAGATTTAAACACTTTCCCACCATGCATTTTATTACTATATATGATGTCTTTTTCAGGAGAATTGAAATTATACTGAGTATGTGCTTGATATGATAGAATCTCCAAAATATTGTATACTTTTATAGCTGGAGATATCTGTCACATAAATATCTTTGCAAGGCAGTGGATCACCTGATGCCAGATTTACATGTTTATTTTTGTCAACAGCCTTAATTTACACCCCATAATGACTTGGGGAAATTGATGTTTAACCCCCACCCCAAGCTGTTCTGTTACTAACTCTGCTATGATAACCATTTGATGGCAACGAACATCGTTCGGGGCTTTGTTTTTTAATCAATTAGGATTGCTTATGATCACGTGACATCACCACAACAACTGCTAGTTGATCCATCATTGAGAACGATCCAATACAAACCTAGACTGATTACATGGGTCTCAGTTTTCCGGATTGAATTGAATGATAGTTATGGCTTCAAACTATCCTTCAAACTTCGATGTTCGAAGGATAGAAGACGTTCGATTTTTCTTCAGATTTTATTCTCTGTTTAAAATCTGTTTGGTCGTGAGTCCTTGTATGAGAGAAAATAAAACATCAGATTAAAAGCATTGAACAAATACAAGGAATCACGTTGTCAGTCTAATACAAACCTTGATGTTAAAGAATCGCTTGTGAAATAGAACCTCCACTGTACGATCATAATACCCAGTTCAGTTCCGATCAAGTAAGAGTAAATCAGAGTGCATGAATGTCCAGGTGTTTAAACCATCTACATCAAGACTTTCTGCCATTAATGCTTTTTGTGATTGCAATCCAAACGCTTTGATAGATATTTGGTAAGGCACTGTTCCCAGCAAATGTAGCAGGGAAGCTTTTTTTTAAAAACATCAGTCAGGTTTTGTGCTATATGTTTAATGCCACCATAATCCATACCTTGAATACTGGAGTCTGTTTCATCAAATATGCCACCGTGAGTGAGTAATGCTGAAAATCGGTGACTCGGACCACTTTCATTGCCCTTGCAGCGACAATCCTTGCCAAAACAACTTGAAAACCCCCTTGATTGAACTGCGTCAGAGAGTTGTTCTCGGCAGAGCCCCCTCTTTTATGGGACCCCTTCTTTGTAGTACCAAGATCAGTACTCGTTCATTCCCCCTCCCCAAGAATGGGCCACTTCGAGTAATGAGGGAGGCGGAAGTCCTGGCACGTAAAGCAATTTTCAGGTGTGTTGGCAAAGATTGTAGCTTCATCACTTACATGCAAGAAATGACGCAATTTTGGCTTTGCATGGATGTTGAAATGATGTTGTTTTTTCTTGCGGAATTTGGAAGATTTCTATCATCGTTACAAAAGCGAGCTGCTGATTTATGGTAGCTTTGATGAAGCAATAATGAATGAAAAGATATATGCTAAGGTTGGGTTGATATTTCCAGCTCATGTCTGTATGTATATAGTATAATGTACATGCATTTCCCGCTCATGTCTATATCTATATAGTATAATGTACATGCATTTCCCGCTCATGTCTATATCATATAGTATAATGAATATCAAACTTATGACATCACAGCCTCAAAGACCAATGTTTGATGCACGGCAAGGAGGCCAAGGCCGCGGGAATATCAGACCAGGAATGAGAAGGCCAAATAACCGAGACAGCCCACAAAACAACAACAACAACAACAAGCGACCAAGAAAATAATCAAAGAACCTACAGTATAACAAAGAATTAAGAACTTATGAAGCAAAACAAACTTAAATACTTATGATTGAAAAGAACCTTCATATTAAGTCAGCATTGCATTTATCTTACACATTGCAAATTTTTAGATACATTGCCCCGGAAGGAGGCACTTGGGGTTCTTGAAACTGGATTGGGCTCTTCTCCAAGGGGGTTATTTTTGACATCTTTTACAAACCTCAGAACTAAGACCTGGATTGCAGCTAGGCATAACAAGCTGGCACAAGTCAAGTGGTAGAAATTGCCCATTGCATTTTATACTCTTGGCACGTGCCGTTTCATTGTGTAGCTGAAGAAACAATGGGTGTGTAGNATGACGCAATTTTGGCTTTGCATGGATGTTGAAATGATGTTGTTTTTTCTTGCGGAATTTGGAAGATTTCTATCATCGTTACAAAAGCGAGCTGCTGATTTTTGGTAGCTTTGATGAAGCAATAATGAATGAAAAGATATATGCTAAGGTTGGGTTGATATTTCCAGCTCATGTCTGTATGTATATAGTATAATGTACATGCATTTCCCGCTCATGTCTATATCTATATAGTATAATGTACATGCATTTCCCGCTCATGTCTATATCATATAGTATAATGAATATCAAACTTATGACATCACAGCCTCAAAGACCAATGTTTGATGCACGGCAAGGAGGCCAAGGCCGCGGGAATATCAGACCAGGAATGAGAAGGCCAAATAACCGAGACAGCCCACAAAACAACAACAACAACAACAAGCGACCAAGAAAATAATCAAAGAACCTACAGTATAACAAAGAATTAAGAACTTATGAAGCAAAACAAACTTAAATACTTATGATTGAAAAGAACCTTCATATTAAGTCAGCATTGCATTTATCTTACAAATTGCAAATTTTTAGATACATTGCCCCGGAAGGAGGCACTTGGGGTTCTTGAAACTGGATTGGGCTCTTCTCCAAGGGGGTTATTTTTGACATCTTTTACAAACCTCAGAACTAAGACCTGGATTGCAGCTAGGCATAACAAGCTGGCACAAGTCAAGTGGTAGAAATTGCCCATTGCATTTTATACTCTTGGCACGTGCCGTTTCATTGTGTAGCTGAAGAAACAATGGGTGTGTAGGCATTTTCTTTAGCCTATTTATAGCGGCCACTCAATATACCTACGCCGATTCCCTTTAATGTAAGCCCTCGAATCAAAAAATCGCTTTTATGCCCCCAGTTTTAAGGATTTCGTGTGCCTCCCGTGGGCTGAACAGTGTGATCATAAACTTATGATAGCATCTTTTTCACTAATAATATTAGAACTCTTACTGTTACATACCAAGAATATGGCTTGGTTACAAGGATAAATTGTATTTAAATACGATTTTGTTTGTTTGAGTAGGTTAGGAGATGGTTAGTTACAATAAAAAGGGATATGCTTGTGATCTTAGCCATACTGTCACGTTCATTGCCTCGAATTCATCTTCTAATATACCCATCTGTCTTTTGAGGCAAGTCAGTTTGATCGAGCCTCTATCAAATTTTTGATAAATGTTTCTTGATAAATATTTTTTGGTTCCTGCAATCAATTTTTGGCAATTGTGACTTTGTGTCCAGAGGGCTATAAAGCATGTAAGAACATAATCGTATAAAATAGCCGTAGGCCTGGTTCACACTAGTGTAAAAACGCGTTGAAAAGGCATCAGAATTACGACGGAATGAATTATCGAAATCATTATTACTGCCTCAATTTGAGATTTTATCGATGCCTTTGAAGATGTCCTAAGAGTGTTGATTCCATTTTCAAGTTATAAAGGGGCCTTTGCAACCGGCATGTTTTGTGAATACATCCTTTTGTGGTCTCTTTGTTGTCGCCATTTTCGTGGTCCACGAAAATGGCCGCCAACAAAGAGATAACACGTGCAAGGTATGCTGGTTGCAAAGGCCCCTTTAAAATGAGTTTAGAAAATACGTTATCGCAATTCTAACGCGTTTCTACTCTGGTGTGAAGCTTAAATATAGAACCTAAGATGAAAAAATGAATGGAGATTTTTTGGCATGGCCCCCTGAAAATCAGTCCTATACTGACTGACGGGGCTACTGTGCATAAATAATTTTAAAATGGAAACAAACATGAAATGAAATTTCTCGAAGGGTGTATCACGTGGGGAAGAGAACTACCAGAGGAGCTACCTTAAATTTGCCTATTGGGGACACTCGATAGATAATAACTCATCAACGTAGCAAGATAAGTGTTGTAAGATGCTTTTCTTGACAATTAAAGGGAATGTAAGCATATAAAAGTGGCTCAAGCCACTTGCGGTTAAATTCTAGCCAATCAGATATCAGTATTTCCTGTTGCCGTTGATGAGTTAACCAAATATGGTGCGGCGCGTGTCAACGTACATTGTCTTTGCACGGCTATTTTTATCAAAGGCCTATATATGCTTGCATTCCCTTTAAGCGAGACCAGATTTCTCCTCATATGTTTTGTTCCTTGTAGAGGGTGCTACAAAACTAAAGTGCTGCAAAATTTGGCACATTGTTTTGTAGTGGGCCAGTGGTGCTTCCAGGCTCATTGGGCATTCCTATTTCATAGTTTTGCGTGAGATTTGCGCATATTGATTTTGAAGCATTCCCAAGAGATTTGGTAACAGAAAGACTCATATGCTGAATTATTATTATTATTATTATTATTAGAACATTTCTATAGCGCTATTTATCTACAATAAAAATATATTCAAAGGCGCGTTAACAAAATTAGGCATAATTTAAAGAAAAAAATTATGTACAAATCGTTACAATTCAGGTATAAAATGATATAAAGTTACAAGAATCCCTCGAATGCTATTTTGAATAAATGAGTTTTTAATCTTGACTTAAACTCTACAATGTTTGTGGTCATCCGTAGTTCCATAATCTGGGTCCAGCAATACTGAAAGCCCTATCGCCCCAACTCTTTGTATTAGAGCGGGGTACATTCAAAGTTCTGCTACCATTAGATCGCAAGGATCTACCAGGATTATAAATAGTAATAAATTCCATCAAATATTCAGGGGCCTTACTCCTTACCCTGAAGAATCTTAAACACAGTGAGAAGGATCTTAAACTTTGGTCTATTTGTCATTGGTAACCATTGAATGACTGCAAGATTTCTCTGTAATGATACAAGCATAGGGTTCAAATCTTTAAAAAGGTGGTGTAGAATTCGATTACCTTTTTAATTGAATTGAATGGCTTGATAAGAAATTCAGCTACTTTGCTGCAATTCCACCGTAGACATTTTTTGATATATTGATTATTTTCAAAATGGTTACGTTTTTCTTTTTATTGAAAGAATTGATGGAAAATTTTGAAAAAATTAAAATTATCGTAAATCCTAAATTGATTGAGGACAAATGATACAATATTCAAGAACACCATAGTTTATGAAGGTCTACAATATGGTGGCAAGCAGAAATCTGTCGCTGTTCTGGTTTACGATTTTGAAATTTGATGACGTCTGAGCCTCAAATATAATAAATGCCTTCATTTTGAAAATAATCAAGATATCAAAATATTCCCACAGCTAAGTACCCTGAGTTCCTTTCAAGCGATTCAGTTTAGAGAAATATGTAGCTAATAGAATTTATTTTACATTGTCTTTTTTGAAGATTTGATCCCTATGCTTCGAGGAGGCAAAGTAAATAGAGTAAAACAAGGAGGCCTAAGGAACTATGTAAATCTAGCCTACAAAACCGTGATTGGTGATATTTTGGTGAAAATATGGTGAAAATTATCTGCGTGAAACGACCAACGATTTTTACATTTATGACTGAGCGTCAATAATGCTTCAGGCTGATCTCCGCTAGACGATCTTTTCGACGATCGTTCGAAAAATTTGCTGCGAAAAATTTCACCCGGTACTGAAAGTTTCTTAAAATTCTCATTATTTAAAGTTTCTTAAGGGTTTCTTACGAGTTTCCTCAAATTCTTGATGTTTACATGCTGTGCTTTGTGAACATTTCAAACGAAATACTCAAGTACCTCTTGAGTAATACAATACAAGAAAAAAATGAAAGTAAAATACAAATATTCTGTGGATTTCCTCGACTTTAGCACTGTTAAACCAGCTTAAGGTTACTGTAACCCTTCAGACAGCGATTAAGAAACTCTACTTTTCACGGCCGTTCCTTAAACTATACCAAACAAACTTATATGTTATTCGAAGCAGAATAAAACGTAGAATACCATAAAAATATAACCAGTTGATTAAATAAAAACGCAAATGATTTATTCCAGATTTTAGGCGAAATTGACCACCCTTGCGGAAAAATCTTGGTGTACCTCATCGGGCATTGTTCGACCAAGACTATCTATTTACCTAAGACTTAAGGTCCTGAACTGCAAAAGGGTGTCACGAATTTTTGATAAAACGTACTGTCTAGAAATAATGCAATTTTAAATTAATGTTAATGTCTGAAATGT
>REGM01000157.1:623421-634161 GCA_004194415.1 Aurelia aurita | reverse complement strand
AAAAATTTGCTGCGAAAAATTTCACCCGGTACTGAAAGTTTCTTAAAATTCTCATTATTTAAAGTTTCTTAAGGGTTTCTTACGAGTTTCCTCAAATTCTTGATGTTTACATGCTGTGCTTTGTGAACATTTCAAACGAAATACTCAAGTACCTCTTGAGTAATACAATACAAGAAAAAAATGAAAGTAAAATACAAATATTCTGTGGATTTCCTCGACTTTAGCACTGTTAAACCAGCTTAATACCCCATTCACACTTGAAGTTAAACCAGCTTAAACTAAACCAGGTTATCGAATGGGGCCTTCTAATTGGTCAATCAAAAAATCGAATGAATTTGATTGGTTGAAATCTAACCTGGCTTAAATAAAGCTGGTTTAACTGTGTCAGTGTGAATGGGGTATAAATGTGGTATTAATGAGTATGTTTCTTTAAAGGGCCCTGGTCAACATCGATGCTTTGCGGGCGTGCGTTTGTTTTGGTCCGAGCATGACCATAACAGTATGATCTGAGAAGTTTGTTGTGAAAAGATTATTCGACATTAATTTCCCTCTATCCTCTCTAATAATCTCAAGTCTGTTCCAGTTATCAAACGTTGATTTGTGTAGTATTAACCCTTCTTTCTAGGCGCGCTTTGGCCTTCCACAGCGTGCCGCCATGTTGGTTTTTGAACATCAGAAACTCAAGATCACAGGGTAGCAAGTGTGCGCTATGCCCGCAAAGCATCGATGTTGACCAGGGCCCTTTAATTATTTTGTTCCAGTACTCAAGCATCTTAATTTTTCAGTGATCTGAGAGTCTTTTGCAATGAGTTTCTTCTGAAAAGAATACGTGCATTGTTGAAGTGTTGTCCTCTTGACTTTCGAAAACAGTCCACTATTTCATTTTCCGCACCTAGAAATAGCTGGAAGATATGAAAGTTGAAAGCTTGTATTCATTATTCCATAAGCGTTCGAACGTTGCTATCTTTAAGTCGTTTTGAATAGCAAAATGGTCTATTTCCTAAGCATTCAGAAAACGCAAAAAATTATCTCAAATCTCTCTAGTCGTTAACCGATGGCTAGCAGGAAAACTGATATAATATTTTTTAGGTTGAAACACAAATTGGATGTGGTTTCGACAATTTTCGTTTGATGTTTATTAAATTATGTTTTGGCGTACATGAACAAAGACTCAATGCCCTTCCATTTATGCTAGCAGACGAACAGCAGAGAACGTATTTTTTAAATCTGTTAAAAAATATAGATACGTTTTGGGGGTAATTACCTCTTTGGTTTATCTACCCACAGCACGTTTGAAGGTGGTTTTTTCACGATAGTTTACATTAATAACCTAAACCACAATGAACAGCAAACAGGTTCTGAAAAGGCATGAAAAGAAAAATTCTGCAACGAATTATTGCTTTATCATTGGCTTTATCTCAGCTCCCTTGCTTCAGATTTTAACTCAAATTAGATGTCACGTGAAAATGCCCGCGAATAAAGACAATTGAAGAGTTTGCATGAATGATTTTGCGTTATCGCAAATCCCATGTGACATCTAATTTGAGACCGACTGAAGTGTCAGACCAAACTATGTATGAGAAGGTTCCCTTACTGAAAAAAGTTTCAATGATAACCAGAAAATTTGTGGTTGTATATAGATGGCAAAAGCAGAGGAAATAATCAAAAAGCGATATTGGAGGAAATTATATTTACATTTTGGTTTCAGGTCAAAATTTTGTAACAAAATGAGGGTGGAAAACTTCTCACAATCATATACATTTATCATTTTGATTCTTTTAGGGAAGAGAAGCGAAAAGCTAAGTTTAACATTTTGGCTTTAGTTTCTAGTGATTGTTTAGCTTTGAAACAAAGGTCCCTATTAATTTGTGAGTTGGAACTCCGAATTGGGCATGAAATTTGAAATGTTCGTGTTCAGTTTGTTGTTGTGTCATCTTTGATGTAGGCCCACAGCATGGCAAAGCATCACAGGTTTTAGAAAAGAACATGAAGATTTGCTGTCTTGCATTTTATTTAAAAGGACAGTTACTACGGAAATTGTTCATGGAGTTACCCCCTCTCATGGAGTTACTTCGTCTCATTTCAAATAGAAGCATGCTACATTTACTTCTCATAGTTTCATTAAAAACAGTCGACCGAAAGTTTGTGTGTTCTTCAAGGAGCCATAATTGTATTGCTGCTGCATGAATATACTTCAGATCAGAATATTTGAATCATGTTTGCTCCAATAATGGATGAAAAGTGCCTTGAGCTTTGAAGTTTTGCTCAGTTTTGCCATTGTTTCACATCGATAATTGATTTAGAACACTACAAATGCAAAGATATCCATTCCTTGTCGATGCTGGGTGGGGCATGATGATATTTGTCGTAGCCTTTTAAAACTAATGGATTGCTTTATTCCAGTGAGCAGTCAAAATACTTTTGAAGGGTGACTCTCCTTCGCAGCCTCCCGTGGGCTGGGTGAATACAGTAAACACTCACATATAAGAACCTACAATTTTTCTAGTGAGCCTAGGTTCTTATACAATGAATTATGCAATGGGTTCTTGTAAAATGGGGGTCCAATTTGAAAATTTCAGCTTGTAGGTTCTTATCCACTAGGTTCTTAAACGCGGGTGTTTGCTGTATAACAAAAACAAAGTCTTGGTGTTTGAAAAATCCTCGAAATTCGAAAATGATCAAAGATCAGATTAAACGAAAAGAACGAAAAGAACAAACATCAGTAGCATATCGAAATTTTGCTGATTTTTCAAAAATCAAAATTTTTGTTCTCACCTTATATATGAAACTTAAAAACTAAAAAATGGGACTTTTTTTCTGCAACTTGAAAAACGTAACTCGAATGACTTGGTTATGAAAAAACGACATTTCAGTGACGAACGACACACTCTAAAGTCAAAGAGCGTAAGTACATGTATTAGAATACGGATTATCCTTTTTGAAGACTGTCAACTTTCGCTGCAGATTCATATCTAACTACCGTAATATGACATTTTTTAATTTTTACATTCAATACCTCAAGCTTTCTTAAATAGTTGAAAAACAAGGTAGCAGGCCTGCAGTTGGGGCCAAATTACCCCTGTCCTAGACTTCAGAGGGGCCCCAAAAAGGATATGATAGAGGAAAAGAGTTCTAAAAGGGGCAAATCCTGTGCTTTTCGAGAGTCTAGAATGTGTTCAGGAGCAAAATCTTCTAAAGATTTTGGAACAAAATAGTATCCAGCCATTTTTCAATCCACCCCTGTTTCTTCAAGGGCCCCAGTTCGGTTTTGTGCCCTGGACCCCAAAAAGTCTCTCGGCTCGCCTGCAAGATAGGATGCATCGAAGGAAACATACGTTTAACTATGCAATGAGATCCAGCACAACTAGTATTTGTGCCGGAACAGTTTTGTATCAAATTTAGGCCTGAATTATTATGATACGTGACGCTGAAAAATAACAAAAGAATGGAGAAATGAGGAAATCTCTTGAAAGAATGTACCCGGAATAAAAGGTAGACCAGATCAACGTCGTTTTTGTCTTTCTAGCATGTTGTAGCAAACAATTTTATAGAAAAATGAAAGCATTTATAGAGAACAGTAAAACAACAACTCTAATACTGGAGCAGTCGCAAAAGTGGATTATGAGTCAAACTTGTGAGATAGTGAGATGTTTTTAGGCAAGAAAATGGCGAAAAAAGAACATGAAAGACTTGAAGACCTAAAAACAGTAAATTTAGCTGTCTAGGCTTGCCCGCAGCTAATTTTTGAACTTTTGAAGTACTCTAACAAAATTTCTGTCGATAATAATAATGATAATTATAACTACCAAAATCTCCATTTCGGAGCAGAACGTTCAAACTAAATTAACACTGGTAAATATAATAACTAAACATTAATAGTCAATGACTAACAATGAATAACATGCTAGCTACAAATAATAACCACTAACAATTAATAACTACCCAGTGAGTCAGGTTGATTCAACGTTGAATTCTGGTTGATATAATGTTTCAACGTTGATCAACTAGATATCAACATTCCATCAACATATATATTTGACGCAATTTCAGCGTTAGAATGTTACAGTTGATATCAGGTTGATCTACCGTATGCATTTTAACTTCAACAAAAAAATTTCATTTTCTTTTCGTCAACGATGGCGTAACGTTGAGAGTCTTTTTTCGCAACGTTTTTTTAACGTTTTATCAAGGTTGTTTCCCGGAGGGGGGGGGGGCACTTTACCAGATTTTGGTTGGGGACGTGCCACTCAAGCTTCAAAAACATATTTCTCGAAAATGTATACCTGACTTTATACCAATTTTCCAAAAAATGGCCTATTTATTTGTTCTTCGTACCAAAATCACAAAAATGGATGCCGTTCTTTATACCAAAATCGTGAAAATTGATACCGTTCCTCAAACCAAAATCGTGAAAACGATACCCTTCTTGATGGCAGGTCCCCAGTACCCAAAATATACATAGTGCCTCCCCCAGGGGTTGTTTGCCCACTAATTAATAGTCTTTTGCTAACAACTGAACCAAACACAAACAACGTGAATATGAAGCCTTATGTGTTCAAATCTTTTACACTCTCTTCATATTCTGTTATGAATTTTTGGATCATATTTTTGGATTAAATTTTTGGATCATACTAGTCGAATAAAGGACAGCCTTGAAAAATCATTCAAGAGACTGGAACACACAAAAACAGAACATGATTAGCTTGGAATATATTCCAGAATAATGTATTTTATAACTCAGAGGAATGCCATAATGTCCAGACTGGATTTCTGGTTGACAAAAGATTGTTTGCTGTTACTTTGTATCATGTAATAGCATATACATCAAATCTAAAAAGCTGATGTAAATTGCTAGTACATCTTTCTTTGGATGGAATAGCTTGAAAGGAACTTTAGGTAGTTTACAATAATTTTACCTCGTGCTTCATTGATATCGTGATTATTTTCAGAATTACAGCAGTTTTCTTTTTTCAACAAGAGTTCAAGCATGTTTTTGGAAAACATTAAAACCATCGTATCTTCTAAATTAATAGAGGAAAATCGGTGGAATTTTCAGGAAGACCGTAGTTGATGAAGGTCTGCAGTGTGGTAATAATCACAAGTCTGTCACTCTTGTTTACAATTTCTAAATTTGATGACCTCACAACCTCTAAACGAGTTGGAATGAAGAAGACACTGTAATTTTTGAAGATAATCAAGATATCAGAGAAATTCACGGTAGAATTGTAGCAAAGCATCTAAAGTGCCTTTCAATCCATTCAATTTGAAGAAAGAGGTACTTATCTACTAGATTTAGAGCCTATCCTCACAGCAATAACTGTTTAGAAATAAATTTATAAAGCCTGGGTCAAGTTATGAGTGATCTCAAGATAACTGCAATGTGGTTTGCTGTTTGTATCATACTTCACAAGGAACCTGTGCTGCCCTTTCTCTTCTCATGATTTGAACTGTTGCAACGAATCTTTAAAATATTATCACTTCTTGCGTGGCATTGGCCTCCATACACCTGAATGGAAATCAACTTCTACAAAATCATTGGTAATACTTCGGTATATTTCAGAGGTATGACACTTTAATAATAATTGTTTATTTTATTCATATACATCTTTGGGCCAACAATGTTTAGCTAATATCATGTGAACTATTGTGTTTGTCCATGGCTGTTCGGAAAAACAAGGCATTTACTTAGACCAGGCATAAATTCAATGAACATTTTACTGTTTTTCTTTGCATGAAGTAAAGTTTTATCTTCATGCTTTATTGAAAATCCTCTTGTTTTTCTGTGGTCCCTGATCTCATGGGCGGAGCTTGCAGTTACAACGGAAGAAAAACAAGTAGGTCCAGTGCTTGTTGTGAAATAAATTCTTTACATTTTGAGCAAGACAATTGATATTGATTTCCATATCAAAGCAACGCTGGTTTTCTTATGAGACTTTGAAGAAATGTGATATGTTTTATTGCTATACAGTGCAGGCCTTGCCAACATTAGCATGACGAAGAATTCTCAAGAATTTTGAAGAATTTCTTCACATTCTGACAAAAATTCTTGAGAGGTATGACACACTATTAAAATGTTTAAACAAGAATTCTTAAGAACTTAAAAGTGTTCTCAAGAATTCGTAAGAATTCTTAAGGATTCTTAGGCAAGAAGAAAGTGTTAGTGTGTACTGTGTTTTTATTTTTTCTCAAATCGCACTTTGAAGTTTGTAAATTTCTTGCTTAAAGATTTCAAGATACAAAGATGTTGTCACACTTTTCTCCATAAAGCAACTATCTCTAGATTTACAATAAACCCATTTAAAGTGTGTAATTTTATTTTCATTCCTTTCTTCTGAAATATTCTTTGATGATTTATAAACAAATATTGAGCTTTTCAACTCGCACATCAAATTCTCCTCGCATCTTATGAAGACTCAGGCAATCCTTTTCCAGATATTAATTACTCTTGCTTTTTAACATTAGTATGAAATAAATACTGTATGTTTGCTGTATTGTGTAATTTTGTTTTATTCTTTGCTTCTAAATTATATATTTTTATGATTTATGACAAGTTCATCTGACCATCTATGATGACTTGACGTATTGTATGCATTTTCCTCATGTTTTGAGTTGCAGCTCCAATTTGATGTTATCCAGATGTCTTTAAGTCTTGCTTTTTAACACCACAGTCCTTCGTCAGTTTCAAAATTCGAAATACACAGTTTTCTTTTCTTCTGAGATATATTGTGATGATTTATAAAAAACATTGAGCTTTTCAACTCGCACATCAAGTTCTCCTCGCATTTTATGAAGACTCAGGCAATCCTTTTCCAGATACTAATTTCTCTTGCTTTTTAACATCAGTCTGAAATATTCAAATACTGTATGTTTACTGTATTGTGTAATTTGCTTTTAATTCTTTGCTTTTAAATTATATTTTGATGATTGGCGTCAAGTTCATTTATGATGATGTGACCTAGTTTATTATTTTCCTCCTGTTTTGAGTTGCACTTCAAATTTGATGTTATCCAGATGTTTGAAATCTTGCTTTTTAACACCACAGTACTTCGTCAGTCTTCAAATGCTAAATCAATATTCTTTTCTTCTGAAATATATTTTGATGGTTTAGGACAAACTTTATTTATGACGATTTGACCTTTTATTCTTCTCCTCGTGTTTTGAGTTGCACTTCAAATTTGATGAAAAACTCAAGTCATATCTCGCATTTTAACACTACAGTACTTCCTCAGTCTCAAAATTCAAAATAGACTACGTCCCGTTCTTTTATGACGATTTGACCTTGTATTCTTTTTCTTCATGTTTTGAGTTGCACTTCAAATTTGATGAAAAACTCAGGTTACTAGATGTTTTAAATCAATTTGAAAATTCAAAACAGAAAATCTAAATTGTGCAATATTTGGTTTCTTTCTTTGCTTCAGAAATGTGTCTTGGTGATTCATGACACCATCTGGCGTCTAAGTTCATCAACTACTGGTCTTGTAATCATTCTGCGCTTACTAAAAAGATTACGAATTTAAACCCATCATCAAAAACGATATGAAATGATAACTGCTCGAATGTTAACCTCACGTTTTCAAATCTTATACATCTGAAACATAGCTTGCGTTATAAGCCAGAAGATCCTTTTAGACTTGGGTTGATTTACATGTTTGCTGGGATCTTAAACTGACTTTAGGTGTCTGTGTTTTCTCGCCTTTTGTTGTCATTAACTTTCTTAGGTGAGGATTTGTCGCAAAATGGTCTTTCCTACCAGACATCTAGACATTAGGGGAGTTTCATTCCAGCCAAAACCAGAGAACATCAGCCCATCCAGTCGAATTTACAGAATTCTTTATTTTAAGCAGCCTTTCAGGGTGTCATTCAAACAACAGATGTCGAATTTCTCTGGAAAGGCTCCTGGTTAAGTGAGAACTGCGGAACGAAACGAGGAACAGAACGAGGAGCAAAGCAGAATTGAAACAGTTACTGAAGTGCGGAACGACATCACTAAAATACGAAACAACTTTCTGAAATACACGTATTTCTTATAAGAAACTAAGAAATTTACACAGTGCTGAAAGGTTCTTGATATTATCAGATTTTGAGTACACGTATTTTTTATAACAAGCTAGGAATTTGAGCCAGTACTGAAAGTTTCTTAGAATTATCAGATTTTGAGTTTCATCCGATTTTATTAAAATTTCCATGAAACATTTCCTGTGCCTTCGTGATCATAGACATTACTCAGATACCTTCCGAAAAATATGATACAGGAAACAAGTGAAAATAAAGTAAAATTATGCTAAGGATTTCTTAACTTTTTAGCGATCTGAGGGTTGAGTTTCTTATAAAGAGTTTCTTATAAAAAATACGTGAACTTAAAGGTCAGTTTCCTAGAAGGGCCTAGAAGGTTCTCAGATTGGCGTTGCTTTTATCGGTGGGTGTTCTAAAGTGCCTTGCGTAAACATTTCATGGCCAATGAAACACAGCAAACAAGAGAAAATATTCCTGGACAAAATAGGAACATTTCTTGCTTAATATTGTTTTGCATTCGAGTTTTTTTTAATTGTTTGATGATCTGGGAGTTCAGTTTCTCTTAAAGAAGCTTTTATTTTTTGTTTCTTTTTGTTATTCTATTTTTTGTTTGCTCTGGTACCTAGGATGCAGCAAGGTCGTTCTGTAATGATTCCGTTCTATTTCGTTCCACATTCCGTTTCTCATTCCGTTCCTCATTCCATTCCGTGTTTCGCATGTCAGTAGGTGCCTCTGGAAACAACCTCTGGAAACAAGGCGTGCTTTTATTGGCTTGGTATATGGGCGTATCAATTCCACTCTAAATACGTAGATAGTGGCTACTGTAAGGTTTGATAAGGAAAATGGGTCGGTTAATAGTCTAGAGATAATGAATTTATCAATGAGCTTCATACATCACCTGAATTGGATTTTGAAGTTTGGAAACGATAAGCCGCCAAACTCAGGGAAAAGATGGCTGCTAGAGCTTGTTTCACACTAGAGTAAAAAAACGTTAGAAATGCATTAGAAATGTGACGGCAAAAAGTGTCGAAATTAGTTTTGCCCCAATTTGCGCCTTTGAAGACGCACTAACGCATTTGGATGGAATCCAAACATTTTGATCACATTTGAAAGCGAGAACTAACTAAAGATGCCTTTTTAATGAGGTATAAAACAGCGTTATTGTCTATTCTAACGCGTTGTTGCTCTAGTGTGAACCAAGTGCAAACAGCCAGCATGTACTTCGCCCAACTAGGGCGAGCCTATGCTATTAAACAGCCAACATGTACTAGGCCCTACTAGGGCGAGCCTATGCTATTAAACAGCCAATATGTACTTGGCCCAACTAGGGTGAGCCTGTGCTATTAAACAGTCAACATGTACTAGGCCTTATTAGGGCGAGCCTATGCTATTAAACAGTCAACATGTACTTGGCCCAACTAGGGCGAGCCTATGCTATTAAACAGCCAACATGTACTAGGCCCTACTAGGGCGAGCCTATGCTATTAAACAGCCAATATGTACTTGGCCCAACTAGGGTGAGCCTGTGCTATTAAACAGTCAACATGTACTAGGCCTTATTAGGGCGAGCCTATGCTATTAAACAGTCAACATGTACTTGCCCTATTAGGGCGAGCCTGTGCTGTAAATTGTGTTGCCTGAACAACGACTGACCAAAGCTGAATTCATTTTTGAAGCGTTTTTAGCTTCTTCTGGGGCGTACGTAACAGTAAAATCCCGCATATAACAACCAAGATAAGAATAACAACTTTTAAGAACCTTCAGGCTAAAATTTTGGAGGAAGATTTTCTGAACTTTGTAAAAACTGCATTATACTGAAAAAAAAGATGTTTCAAAGTGTTGGATGCACAAATCATGTAATTTATATGGTTTTGGTCTTTGGACGATCCGTTGTTGGACTTGCCCAAGTCATCTTGTAAGAAAGAAAGGGAAAGAAAGAGTCTCTTTCTTTCTTACAAGACGACTTGGGCAAGTCCAATCCGTTGTCGACTGGACTATTATTCCCAAGGATTCCCATATACTTTATTGTGACGTCACAAAAAAGTGGCGAGAATGTAAAAAACTAACATCTATTTTCCAAATCTACATGAAAAACGGCCCCGAAACAACTTCGAGGGACAAAATAGACAGAACAGTTGCACGAGGTATTGTGTTGTTGTCAATTGTTACCGGACTACCCTTGATTCAATTGATATGCACAAAGGTGTAGTTCTGCCCCGGGGGGGCCACTTGGTACCTGATGTGTTATCATGCTCGTACAAAAAAACGCGGGAAAGGGTACCTTTTTTCAACGTAGGCACGGGCCCGCGAGGGCCCTCGTTTAGGGGTGCCAATTCGACCATAATTTCAAAAAAGGATGTACTTTTTTGCATTTGATAAATCGAAACGCTTCTGTGATGATATTTTTAATCAAGCATTTTAAGATAGAATTTGATTTGGGAAAATGTGTTAGGAAAATTCAACTTCTGTAGGTTTTAACTCTTCGTCCCTGATTCATCACACAGAATCACACTGGCCATATCAACAATTTTGATAAGTGACTTGTCCGCGATTAGGGTACCTAAACTTGACAAATTCAATGGGACACGGGAAAGGGTATGTTCTCAAGAAAATTTTCCGCGATTAGGGTATGTACTTTGCTAAAAAAGGTCAGCGTTTAGGGTGCATATGTTGCACCTTTGTACGAGCATGATACTATAGAAAAGTATAGGAGTGGCCCCCCCGGGA
>REGM01000157.1:601141-614000 GCA_004194415.1 Aurelia aurita | reverse complement strand
GGGCCCATAATTATAAATTATATCCGACTTCAGACACAAATGAGGTGCCTTCATTTTAAATTTCAGCTGATTTCCCCCATAAATCGTAGAATTATTAGCATATTTGTGGCGTTGATCACAAGGACCTAAGCATGATTTTTCGATTTTCGAGACTGCACCGAGTTTCTTTCTCGTTATATAAAAAGACTGGAAGGAGGCAGATGCAAGATTGCATTTCAAGTTCATAATCTCTGAGATCTGAGGAGTTTATCTATATGTACACAAGACATCTAATATTTTATTTCGTGCTTAGGAGACAGGCTTTGTTGCGAAAATAAGCATTGCAAAACTTTGCGAAATTCGAAGCTGCGTGGTGTCGAAATCTCGAAAATTTTCCCTTTCTCCCAGCATGCTTTGCTTTCCGTGAAAAGGCCTTTTGTTGAGATTCAGGAAGGCGTTTGCATCTAAAAGTTTTGTTTTTAACAATGAATAGGAGAGCGTTTCCATCTAAAAACAGCATTTTAACAATGCATAGGGGGGTGTGGCCCAAGGGAAAAAGGGCGTGGTCCAAAAAAATTGGGAGGGCTCCTTCAAGGATTTGCCCCTGGGGCCCCGGCCGTCTCTCGACGGCCCTGCATGCCAGCATGCCAAACCTTGAAACTTGGCTATAACTAACTGTTAATAAGGTTAAGTAATGCCAACATGGCAAACAATTAACGATACATATGGAGACAAAGCAACTATGTTTCTTGATTATGACATTTTTTGGAATCGCCGAAGATGAAAAATCGACTTTCCATTGAAACATGCAGTATAATCTGAAACATATAGTGTAATCTAAAACAAACGCCTTGAAAAATATACTTTGGGTGAATAGTTTAATAACTGATGTCCAGAGGTATTTTCAAAAGATTTTTTTGGCCGTAACAGACTTCAGCTCTTTTGAAGAAGCCTAAAATGTTTGGTTTAAAATCATCTTCCCATTAGAGCATGCAGATGCAGTAATCTAAAAAGAATCAATTTAATTCAAGAATTATTTGCAAACCATCTTGGCAGGATTTTCCCCGTGATTCTGTTTGGTTTTAGCTTATTTTTGGATGGAAAAAGATAGCTGAAAGATACCGAATCCTGGAAATTAAAAGAATTGCTTCATGTAAAAGGAGACGTTAATCTACCCATCGACTAATCCGATGGGCAGATTAGCGTCTGCCGGGTCAACCGTTAGGTGGCTACAAAATAACACGAAGCCGCTCTGAAAACATCGCGGCTAATTTGATCTTAATAACCGATCTTAATAATCTTAATATTTTTCGAAATTACAGCGTATTTATATTTCAACTCAGTTGAGGATGTGACATCATCAAATTTCTAAATCGCAAACCAGAAGAGTGAAGACTTATGCTTGATACCATATTGTAGACATTCATAAATGGATTTCAAGAAAATTATTCCTTGTTTCCTCAAAAACTTTAGAAATTACGATGGTTTAAAGTTTTTTTTCAAAATTTTTCTTGAAGCCTTGAAAAAGGATGAAAACCCGTCTAATTCTGAAAAAATTGAAAGATTTCTGAAAAGTCCAACGGTAGAGTCATAGCAAAGTAGCTAAAGTTTCTTTCAAGCCATTCAATTCAAAGTAATTGGCCAATAAATTTTACACCGATGTTTTTAAAGATTTGGAACCTATGCTCCTGTAGAGATGGTTGCAACGAATCGTTCAACGAAATGCTAAACTTTTTAGTTCCTGCACATTATTCCATTACATTATATCTATAACGATATAATTTTAGGCCTAATTTATGTTCTTGGTAAATGATAAATCAGCCATGGGAGGGAGACCTTCTTTGAATACAGCCAGCTAAATTATTCATAACTCATAGATAAGTTGAAATTTATTGATCAAAATTTCTTCGCTAACGACTTGTTAATTATTAAAGGTTTGTGGATGGGAGGATCCTAATTTTCTTCCAAAATAAGATTATTTTCGATTGGTAAAGGTACCCGCAATACAAAAACAATGCTTCACACATAGCTTTGTTTTATCGTAAATTTGTTTGAGAAATCGTAAAGAAAACGTGAAATGGTGGGCGGAGTTACGTCTGACCAGCAATCAATAGAATTGAACTTTCCAAGTGAGTGCGAACGCCGTCTGAGTCATTTCCGAAATTTTCTTTGCACGAATCCAATGTCTTTTCAATTTATAGTGAATGGATTGTTTGGCAAGTGTCAAAAGTCAAGAATTATTTGCAAACCATTTTGTTAGAAATTGTTTCTATGAAGATGTTTGTAAGGCGATTCCTTTAAATTTTTCTTGAAAAATCGACTTTCTGTTGAAGCTTGCTTTAATCTAAGACAAACGCTTGGAAAATGGGTAGTGAATGGTTCAATGAATCAATGAATTGATTTCAAGAATCCTTTTCTAACCATTTTGGGAGAAATTTTTGCTATATAGCTGTAATTCCTCAAAATCTTTCTTGAAAAATCATCTTTTTATTGAAGCTTGCTGTAATCTAAGAGAAACACCTTGGAAAATAGGTAGTGACTGGTTCAATGAATTGATTTCAAGAATTATTTGCAAACTGTTTTGTCAGGATTTTTCCTATGATGCTGTTTGGTTTTAACTTTATTCGAATAGCCTTAGGCGATTGCTTAAATTTTTTTCTTGAAAAATCGTCTTTCGGTTGAAGCTTGCTGTAATCTAAGACAAACACCTTGGAAAATAGGTAGTGAATGGTTCAATCATACTATGGTTCAATGAATTGATTTCAAGAATTATATGCAAATTATTTTAGTAGGATTTTCCTATGATTCTGTTTGGTTTTAGCTGTTTTCGAATAGCCTTAGGCGATTGCTAAATATTTCAGTTTAAACATAGTCATAGTCATTGTCATTTACTGGCATTTGCAGTAATCAAATATGAAGGATGAATGGTTCAGTAGCTTTATGCAAAGAATTAGTTGCAAGCTATTTTTGACAGAACTTTTTCATTTTTCCTTTATTTTTCATACATTTTTGTTAAGGCAGGTCAGGTCTGAGGCAGCCATTTGGCTGGTGGGGACCTGCCATAATTAAAGGGAATAGACATAGCTATATTGGTCGCTATAAATAGGCTACGAAAACGCCCACGCACCCATTGTTTCTTCAGCTACACAATGAAACGGCATGTGCCAACAGTATAAAATACAATAGACTATATTTTTATTACAGCCCTAATAAAATATAAATGCATATTACAATCATCTAAGAAGAAATTAAATTAATCCAAACAAGTGTTCAGTGTTGTGTTTAAAAATAAACGAAATCTTGCTTTCTAAAAGTTGTTATAGTTGTTGTTGTTGTTGTTGTTGTTGTTGTTGCCTTTTTCAAACTGAATGTTGCTTAGTGGTTGTTTGATTGATGTGAGTTTACTTTTGAAATTGGTATACGAAGGAGAGTTCTTATTTTGTGACCACGCCCTTTAGATCGTTGGAAAACGCCTCTATTATGAAGAATTTGCCATCTAAAGCAGCAAAGGATCGCGACTAACGGAAGGCTTTCCCGGGAAATTTTGAAAATATTACCTCAAAATCACTTAGAAATAGACTGTTTTTTAATAGAAATGTGATACCTTGATAACTCTGATAACTTCCTCTAGTAGAAATAAGTTTTAAGTCTTCATTTCCATCTGAAGTTTGTTCCTTTTTAGTGAAAAAGAAATTATTGGGGGGGCTGAAGCCCCCCAGCCCCCCCCGCTTCCGACGGGCCTGATTGGTGCTGTGCTGAAGAAGTTTAAAAAGCTGCATTCACACGATACCGGCACAATTTGAAAATGGCATAAAAATGTTACGCATAGGCCTTCCGTTCACACGAAAACGGCACATTTTTTGCCGGCAGACTTTGAAAACGGTAGAATTTGAAAACGGAACTCTAACCGGCATAACTTCAAAACGGCATCGTGTGAACACTCGAAAACGATAAAAACGGAACATTTTTCGACGCTTTCAAAACGAGGCTGATCGATTCTTTGTACGTAAGTACATTTCTGTGGCATCAAATTCTCGCCTCGTTGTTGGGGAGATTGCAATGAGATTGGTACTGTCGAATTTTCTATCGTTTTCAAATTGTGCTGGTAATATCTGAACAGTAGTTAAAATTGACATTTTCAAAATTTGCCGGCATGGTGTGAACGTAGTTTATCTAGCCTAAGCACCCAGGGTCAATGGGGGGCGTTGCAGTTTACGGAAAACCTTCATTGACACTGGGTACGAGGTCGATTTCCATTCAAACATGCACATACCCAACCTCGTACCCAGTGTCAATTCATTTTAGATATTTTGAATGTTTTGAAAATCATTGCACTTTTACTTTTCAACTAGTTTTAAGGCAGTGGCGTCACCAGACTGCAAAACTTTAATCCCATAAAGGAACAGGGCCTCTTTTAACATACTAGCTGTGTGGGCAATTGCCCCCCTAGTCCCTTCTTTAGATCTATTGTTTTACCTTTTCGAACAATAGGCCTATTGTCCCTTTAACCAAGGAAACAATTAATTGCCCCCTGAGTCCTGGTCCCATAAAAGAGGTTCTGTAAAGGAAAGGTACATAAATGTGCAAGAAATCATATCGTTGAACTTCACGAAATATTACAGCAAGGAAAAAAGCTGGTATTAAAAGATATTTAAGATGTCGAGAATTTAGACGGTAGAATTTTAGTATAAAGCGCCTAAGGTTTATATCAAAGCATTTATCCGGAAGAAAATGTAATGCTTATGTGAACAATAATTTTTCAAGATTATAGCTTTTAAATGGTTGATCAATGTTCCTCTCCACACACGTTGATAGGAAGTGTAACTGAGTTTGGTCAAGATATTCTATGTTCTGCGAGAGGCGTAGACTGCTTTATTCAGTGTTCCATCATTTGAAAGAAGTGGCATGGAAGAACTACACATCGCATCGACATGAACGCGAAAACTGGTAACCTTATCTTGAAATCTCCATCTGCGTTGAACTAAATGTTCTCCTGCTTGAATTCTCCTCAAAAGGCATTCATTGGCTTTGTGAAGACATATACGAGGTAATTTCAAACATAATTTTATCATACTCTGTAGGTAGTTTTAATTGCTGCACTTAGAACTTGCGCTGGCACTCTACATATGTATCCAATAATTCGTTGTCACCGTAGTCAAGTCATGTGAACCCACACCGGGCGCCAGTTTATTCTCAGAATGTGGTTAGATATTGCGCTAGCCTATAGCAAGAAGCTACTATCATCTTTGCAAGCGCTACTAAAAGACGTCAAAATCGCAGAATTTATTTCTGAATGAATTCTTGCACACACGTACTAATTTTGTTTCAATCCTGTTCAGTAGACTTAGAATTATCGGATTCACAAGAAAGAAGGCGACCTCTTAGGAGCTGCCTCCGTGTTGCTGGCGGCTGCTGGTTACAAATTCATCCCATTCATTGTCTGTTGTGTTTGTCTTTGGGAAAGATGACGTAGTACCCTGCCAAATTATGGTTATGACAATTGGATGTATTTGCCATCCAATACCAATAAATAAATCAAACAGTTCATTGGTCAGTTTAAAACTCCTTAACTTTCAATAGATGTAGCCTTTGCCACAGAATCAAACATTGTTCAGTAAACTTCTTTATTTGAGATTCTCCCTTTGACAAACAATGTTTGCTTGCAACAACAAATTTATCGTTCAACATTTTGGAATATTTTGCAAGAAACTTTGCCCATAAAGGCATTGTTAACCAAAGGAAACTGTTATAAATGTTTGCTTGTTTGACGTTGGTTTTATGCAAAAACCTCGATTTACTTAGGCACATAGAGTTTCACTTTGAAGAATAAATCAATGCAAAATTCGCAGTATTAAATAATCAACAAATCCAGGTCATTTGTTGCTTCATGTAGTTTTTTAAATAGCCATTCTCCATTTCTCGGCTTCGTATCTATGTAGGAACCATGCGCACTTCAGTAATTGTGGTATTTTCTCAGTTAAATAATGCAGTGCAGTGGAATCGACAAGGGTTAGTCATTCATAACTTACCAGTTAGAAATGCTGTCTGCCTTGACCCCTACAACGTCTGAAACTCAGTAATCAGGTCACTGATGTCTTACTATATTTTAAAGAAAGGAATGTCTTGCACGTAAGCATTTTGCATGGGAAAGAGATGCTGTCAAGGCTCGTTGCCACTGCGACTAGTGCGTGATAAACTATCATCGCTTCCCTCATTGGAAATTTTTCAAATGCGATGAAAGCTTATCTTGCACTGGCAACGACATTTGACTGCAAAACCTGATTTTTACGACCACTGTGAATCAGGCTTTACAGTCGAAAGTCGTTCCCAGTGCAAGATAAACTTTTATCGCATTTGAAAAATTGTCGACAAGGAAAGCGATGATAGTACATCGCGCAGTGGGAACCAGCCTTTATTGAGCTAACTGAGAATCAAATCATAAACTAAATTAATTTCAGCAATCCATCTCATCACCTTCGAAAATAATTATTCAAGCATTATTCCCATTGCTGAAATGGAAATTCCAACGGGGACCTCACTGAGAACTTGCAAAAAATCACTATCTGCTAATATGTAACCCTTTTTACTGAAAATAAAACAAGCACATCAAAATGGAAAAAATTCGTCCGAAATTTCTCTAAAAGCGTCCGAAATTTTATGAAAAATGTCCGAAATATTTTGTTCGAAATTTGTTCATCCGAAATTGTTTGCTTGTAATGCATTCTGAATAGACGATTGCGCTAAAGATGGCGTCGAGGAATTTTTTACCAAGATCCTTTGCGGTATTGAAGAAATCAACCAGTCAAATCAATCGAAATTCAATTCGACGACAGTTAGTTTCGTATCGCCAAGGCCTTTCACAAGGGGCAGATTCAAACGGGGAATTGGGCAGTAACATTATGAAAACACATTTGGTGCTGTAGGATTCGATTATTTTCGAATTTAGAGAATACACAGACTCTTCTTTAATTCAATTCAATTCAATAATTTTCAAGTAACTCCACCAATTTTCCGCTAATTTTTCAGTCTCACTAACTCATTGGTAAAAGTCATTCCAGTATTTACATGTTATTGACTAAACAGTATGCAAACTTTAAAATATATGTACCATTCAAAAATCCTGCTCGCTGCCATGAGAAATTAGGGAAAAATTTATTTGCACAGAAATTAGTCAATAAATCAAAATGCTTTGGGCTCCGATTGGGTGTTTTTGATGATTCGTGATTCCGCCACAGTGGCCCCGGCGATCGTCTTTTGTCAAAAAATCATTTTTCTGTAAATACAGTTGATAATGAACTGATTTTTACTTGGTAGGTGTATTTTATGTTGCACTTAGTGCCATACATAAGCGTACGGGAAGAAAAAATCTAGGGGGCTGCCTGATCAAAAGTCTATTGTTTATGAAATTTTTGCCCGACTTACGGCGAATTTTTGCCCGAAATAGGCAGATTTTTCTAAATTTTTCGAATGTTGGGGGGCTGCCGCCCCCGCCCCCTGGCTCGTACGCTTATGGTGCCATATAAATCTCATCAAAATCTTAATTCCAGAAAACTTTTTATCATTGCATTTCTTTTTGGCCCACCCGTTATTTCGAATCACAAAAATTTCAGGTGTTACAATTTTCGGGCGTTTGAATTGACCGAAAGAATTGACGTCATAAATATTTGCTCGTATTTTATCTTGGTNCATGGTTTAACGTATAGAAACCAATGATATTCATCTTCCCACAACTTCGACATCTATTCTTGCTCGGCCAAATGTTTCGTGTACTTTGATCAAATTAACAATTATTATTATATTTAAAATCTTGTTCTCAGACCACTTTAGAAATCATCATCTTTCCGATTTAATTAAATGCTATATTTCTCTTTCTTTGAACTTCTTTCTAATTCCATTTCATTTTCTATAGTTGTGGGTTTGCAGCTAAACAGACAAGAGCCTTCTCCTTTGCAAAGTTCACTTCTGGTTTAGGCCCGTTTTATTGAAGATGAGATCCAGCCTTTGTTGGACGTAATGCAATCTTTTCTCAAGGTTTGTATGTTTTATTTTCACATTTTGGTATTTTTAAATTAATCTAATTGTTTTCGTTTTTTGTGCACCATAAAATTCGTCCTCTATAATTTATTTGCATTCATAGCCAACTCAACTGTTTAGCGTTTCCCCGTGATTGTTGTTGAAAGTTGGCAAATAAATTTTAAGTCATTGACTATTTTTGGAAATAGTTTTTATATCTCTTCAGTTCTTCAGTGATTCGGATCATTGTCTAACGACTTTCTTTGACCAGTGTCACATGAAAAGATTTATTAGCAAATGGATCTGCTGCTAAATGCAGTTTTAATTTTTTCGTTTCTCTTCAAGAGTTGAAGTCTTTTGTTGGTGCAAAAACAAGATATCCTTGAACACCGATAAGATAATATCATAATATGACAAACTGAAAGCTTTTCGTCAGGCGCTGTTCAAAGTTTGGAAATTCTAAAAATTGAAGCTGAAATACACTCAAATTTTATATAAGAATCAGCTTATAAGAAACGGTAGGCTCAATTTTTTTAACTTAAGAAACTGCCCTACCTGAATTATGAAAGCTAAGAAACGTTTGTAATTTGTAGCTTTAATTTTCCCAGGTCACTCGAAAATATTTTGACACTGTACAATATTAGTGGATGATTTGGCATTGTTCTGAGTGCGAATTATGTTATGACACGTTTTGTGATCTCAATAAGTAGTTTGGAAGCCCTTTTAACAAAAATATATTAATATAGGTAACAGATAAGAAACTTTTGGTAGCAAAATGGCCCTAAACTTTAAGAAACTACCTACCAACCCCGGACCTTGGTTTCTTATAAAGTAATGAATGTATCATGCATGCCTCACTATATAAGTTAAAGCTTGTGCCGCGAGTAACACTAGCGGAGTTTAAGCATTTTAGTGATCGATGGATTTTCTGTAATTTAGAAATCCCATTCATCTTATTAATCAGTTTGAAAATTATCTGATTACAATTCAAAATTCAACCTGACTTTGTTTTCTTAAGTAAAAGGGAGGCGTGTAAACAAAATTTTAAGTTTTGTAAATATTTTGAAAGTATTATTGTTAAGTTAAGTAAACAAATCACAAGCTAAGATAAGTAAATCATGCTTCTTTTCTAATATTCATTATCAGCACATTAAGGATTCATAAAATCTTTACGCTTGTCAGAAAATTTCCTGTGCTAATGAGGCTGCCATTATGNAAACGGTAGGCTCAATTTTTTTAACTTAAGAAACTGCCCTACCTGAATTATGAAAGCTAAGAAACGTTTGTAATTTGTAGCTTTAATTTTCCCAGGTCACTCGAAAATATTTTGACACTGTACAATATTAGTGGATGATTTGGCATTGTTCTGAGTGCGAATTATGTTATGACACGTTTTGTGATCTCAATAAGTAGTTTGGAAGCCCTTTTAACAAAAATATATTAATATAGGTAACAGATAAGAAACTTTTGGTAGCAAAATGGCCCTAAACTTTAAGAAACTACCTACCAACCCCGGACCTTGGTTTCTTATAAAGTAATGAATGTATCATGCATGCCTCACTATATAAGTTAAAGCTTGTGCCGCGAGTAACACTAGCGGAGTTTAAGCATTTTAGTGATCGATGGATTTTCTGTAATTTAGAAATCCCATTCATCTTATTAATCAGTTTGAAAATTATCTGATTACAATTCAAAATTCAACCTGACTTTGTTTTCTTAAGTAAAAGGGAGGCGTGTAAACAAAATTTTAAGTTTTGTAAATATTTTGAAAGTATTATTGTTAAGTTAAGTAAACAAATCACAAGCTAAGATAAGTAAATCATGCTTCTTTTCTAATATTCATTATCAGCACATTAAGGATTCATAAAATCTTTACGCTTGTCAGAAAATTTCCTGTGCTAATGAGGCTGCCATTATGCACCTTTCAGCTGTTTGAAAAAGGAGCCTGAGACAAGCTAACGACGTTTGAGTCGCGGATTTTCGACTGCAAGCGAAAGATCTCGAACGCCTTATTTTTGGCAAAGAATTAAGGCTATAGTCTTGACTTTTTCGCAAAAAAATGGTTTAGCGGTTGTGAAAAGACTTCCTGTGCTAATGAGGCTGCCATTATGGACCTGTCAGCTGCTTCACTAATGAAGTCTAGGATGAGCGAACGTCGTTTGAACATTGCTGCTGAAGTAAATCAACGGAGTTAAAAGTGGCGTTAGCCAGGGGGACTGGGTAATCTAAATATAGCCTATTTTGTTTGCTATTCTCCATAGATGATCAAACAATAGAACAATCAGTGGCGCGTGGCCCTCAATCGTTCTATTTTAAAAATTGATCGCTATATCTCCGTTCAATTACGTTAAAGATTCATTAAGTCCTCACGCTTGTGAAAATACTCGTATGTGATAGCGAAGCTGTCATTATGGTGGACCTTTTATCTAGTTGACAAAGGAGTCGAGGGCGAATGAGCGACGTTTTCAGAGAGCAGATTTTCGAAGGATTGTACTGTGTAGAAATTTGTCCAATTTTCGAATGTCGACATAGCTCTTGCGCTGATCATTCGAACTGTCCGGATCAAAATGTAGAACAATGTCCCTCGATCCAGACGCTTTGCAAGGTTTTCCTTACGCCCCCGCCGCCGCCCCCCAGTTCATTTCATGACGTGGTTAGACTGGATTCTGTCTTGGGCAGATCCAGGGAAATATAGTTTATATCTCCTTGGGCAGATCTCTAAAATCTCGGGACCACTAAACCAATATTGCATGTGTCATTTTTCTCGAAATTAATTCGTGGCTTTGTAATGAAATTATTTTATCTTTGATAGATTTCTTTGAAAATGGCCCTTTCCGGCACCCTGGCGTATCTACTGGGACAATTATTTCAGAGATAAAAATGAAAGAAATTTGAGGTCACTCGGCCCAGAGGTAATTATGAAAATTTGTTTAATGCATCAAAAGTTCTTATGGGATTTTCCTAGATCAAATGCTTAGCGGGAGACCTTAGGTCAGGATCAATTTTCCCCAAAACGTTGCTTTGTAAGAGCACTTGTACTACGTAGACTGATCACCTGAGTCCCTTGTTTCCCTGTGTTCTTTGAATTGATTATGTTGCTTCGGTCAATAGACACTCATAATATTAGTCTTATCCCTGTGACAATTAATATTACTCTAAATCATGACCCTATGTAGGCTCTCACACACAAGAAATGGTCGTGGCAATCAGCTCACAAGATTCCACGAATTCCAATGTTATTCAAGCTTCAATCGACAGTGTGAACTTTACAATACTTACGTATGCTAAGTTTTCGTCATTAACTGTCTGTCGAATGGGTTTTTTGCTGCTTTTCGTTTCTGTGAGTTGATAACCGAGAATGGGCCTAAGCAGGGTAATCTTTTTCATTGTTTTATGATGAGTCCCTGTTGAGCAAGGTTGATCGCAGGGATACAAGGGACTTAGAGAATCAGACTGGTTACTACGTAGCTGATAGTAAGAACTGAGTGCGCGATTTAGTCTTATTACATCGTCGTAGTTATCACTATTGATAGTCCTGTTCCAACTATGCCTCGTAATCAGAAACAATTATTTCTAGAATTTCTGTTTCTGACTCGTTTCAGTATGGGCCTAGGCATAGAACCACCGATTTGAAAACTTCGTTATTTTTTAGTTACTGCTTGGAAAAGCAACAATGAAAACATAGATATGAAGTTTGATCTCGTCTCAAACTGTTTTCTTTGTATTCTTTTTTATATGACTTCGTTCCGGCACGCCAAGCTCCTCGAAAATTTTGCTTGGAGCTGCGAGTCACTCAGTCGAATTTGCACAAATTCCAATGATTTTGTTTAGGAGCCACGTTTCAATGGGGGTTGTAAAGTGGTTGCTGCAAGTCCAAGAAGTTTCCTGTGATGTTATGAATTCCTGTTTGAGCGGTCTCATTTTGGTGGCAATCTCCTTATGATGAGCGATCACTGGGACTCATTGTAATCAGTCTACATTGCGACTTTTTAGATTTAAGTTTCCAATTGTAGCAAAGCTTTCAGATATGTAGTTTACTCTGTGTACTTCGAGCAGCTGGTAAATCAGCCCTTCGCGTTTCGAATAACGTAAATTGTTAAATGAGAAAACCCGTTTAGGCCTACTGCCTGACATACAAAAGCTCGTTGGCTCTCTTAAGCTCTTGTGAGTTCTAAGGTCACTCGTCAATTGTCTCTGTAGATATAAACCCATGCCTTCGGCCTCTTGCAAATCTGAGACAAAGTTTCTGTCACAAAATTTTCGACGACGTTCAAATTCTGTTTACAACTATAAGTTACGATCTATATTTTCCTCAGTACAGCATATCATTTTAGATATCATGAGATGAACTGATGCCAGAATTTGTATTTTGTCATGGATATGTAGATGACTTAATCCAAGTGTTTTTCAACAATTTCAACTCATAACCATGTTGGGTATTCGCCTATCTCCAATTTGGTCCATGTACGGTCTTGTATAAGCAAATATGAATTTTGCAAACTAAGAGATTCAGCTCTCCAAAATCACAAAGCGATTTGCCTTTCTGAAGAATTGATTTCACACCTTTCAGCGCACCCATCCACATAATTAATGAACAGAAAGTGCAATGCATTATGGTTGGTTAGCTGCGCAGAAGGTGTGAAATCTATTCTTTAGAATGGCAAATAGCTTTATCATGTCAGAGAGTAGACTTTTTGGTCGTCGTAGTTTCGCTCCTTGCCTGAACTGATACATCGCTACGACTACGACTCGTGATCTAACTGTCAGTTGAGACGACCACCTCATGGCCTAAGCTATTTCATCGAAAATGCCGATGCTAAAACGCTTCAGAATTCGAGGTTCCGGCACTTGAAAACGGGTTTTCTCA